>VXAV01004555.1:50389-64783 GCA_013399715.1 Alectura lathami
AAAAAAAAAAAAGGCATGTGGAAGATATAGCGCTGTGTATCCAATGCTGAAAGCAGTGTTTAGAAAGGTAGTGTTATAGATACTCAGCTAGGCTTGCAAATCTAAGATTTATTAGAAAATCTGATGTATGACTCAAGCATTACCATGAAAGATAATGAAATGCTAGTTGATATATGAGATGGTATTCCACATAAAAAGCTCAGAGGATAGAAGCCTGGAGACAGTAGCATTCCTTACCCTAATATTTGAAATAGGTGAGTTTTCTCTTTTTAAAGTCTTTCAAGCAAGAACCTTCTCTTTCCTTCCTGGCATGGCACTTTCACCATTTTAAGTCTTTCAAGTTATGAACTAATTACTCATTGCTGTCCTGGCCTATAGCAAATGCAGTCTTTACTTTGTAGAAAAGGCACATGGAGTTCAGAGACTTGGTTGGGACCAGCAAAGTTGGCATCACCTGTTTGCAGGCTTCATGCTGCTGTAACCCAGTCTTCCTCATAGGTAGTGACTGCTCCTCTACCTGAAGAAAAATTTTTGCTGTCAGTTTTCATGGCATATAATGATCAAATACATTTTAATGCAAATAAGAAGACATAGTGAAACATGCTTGAAATGATCCTGTTGTTGGGAAAAGAATCCTTTGATTAATATATCATACCCCTGTCACTGTTACTTGAGTGCCAATTTACCATTTTTAATGCATGTATCTCTTTCGCCTTTTCTTCATTTTGCACTTTCCTCCCCCTTTTTCTTTTCTCTTCTACCTATTTAATCTCATATTTAATGTCATAGGATGTTCATTTTCTAAATCCCAAGTTACTTCAGAGAAAAATACATGGAAATCACACTCCTCCTGCGGCTGTTTTAGTTCCTGTTTCTATAGTCAATTTTGTTAAGACTTCGTTCATTTCAGATTTCCCCCGAAATACATCTCAACAATTGCTTTCCCTTCACTTTCTGGAATCCATGTCAAGGTATTATAAGCCATTATGCATTTTCTTTGGATATTTACCCTGTTCCCCTTATTATCCATGTGAAATATGTATGAAGCAAATGCAAATCATAATACATTATCATCATAATTAGGAGTGAAGCTCCCTCTGCACTAACTACAAGCACAGAAAGACACTATTGGCTCAGAAAGAGTAAATTACACAGTTATATAGTGGCAGGCAGTGGTTTAATATGAGGTTTGCTAGTGAATTTTGTGTAAATTGACTTGTTTACCACTCTATTTAAGTAGTGTGGATATGGAGAAGAGTATTAACGAGAAAATTCTCAAATTTTGGACTGATACTCATTACTAAGAGCAGAGGAAATATGTATGATTCACCATTATGACTCTGGAAAAAGCAAGGGTCTGTGTCAGAAGGAGCAAGTACTGACACAACCTTCACTTGTGGTATGGGCCATACTCTCCGTCTGCTGAAGTGGAGCACTGGGGTGCCAGGAAGTTAAGTGACAGACAAGTTGTTCTGGGCTTTTTGCTTTTAAAAAGCACTTTTGATTTTGGGTTGTAAAGACCAGGAGGCTGTATCGTCTCATGGCCGTTACATGAGCACCAAGGACTCCAGGAGGAAAACAAGTTTGCCGAGATGCTCTAGCTGATAACAAGCGCTGCCAGCTGATACATAAGACAGCAGTTAGGACAAGGATGATGGTTATGGATGGCTCTTGCATTCAGAATTATAGATGTCATTTACTATTAATCGCTGTGCTGCAGACTGCTGGGACCAGTCCGTGAACTGACCTCCTTCATGCCCTTGAGCCCCTCCGAGGCTCGCAGCACAATTAATGATAAATGAACAGCCATCAAATTAATTTGAGGAAAGCAATAGGAAATCGATAGCAGTACAGTGCAACTGTTAAACTACTAGTGGCATGTGACTAATCATGCTCAGAAGCTGGGCTCTTTTTGTTCTTCTGACATTCATAAATTGCTAAGCCTTCACTTTCATAGGTTATGATGTAAGATGAATCCCTCGGGTAGATATTTTCCTTCCAAATGGTGTTTAAATGTCTATAATTCTATGCTGAATGTATTTTACTAACAATTGCAGTGCTTTAAAATATACAGTAAACTCCCTTATTTCAATATCAAGCAACCCAGCATTTAAGATAATTTGTTAACTGCAGCAAAAATACATAAACGAAGTAATTTCTTGAAAACAGCTGCCATGTAAGACATGCGATAATCTATATCACTAGTGCAAGCAGTGCCATTTTGGAGAGTCTCCTGGTGAGTGTGGGAGCACAAAATCAAAAAGTCCTTTAGGTTGCACCTATATTAGGTCTGCTCAGCTGGGAAAGCAAAACATTTCTCCAAACACTCGATCATCTTCTTTTTGTTCCTTGGCAGCAGCATGAGCTTTTGTCCTGCAGGTGACCCACAGCTGGGAGCTCAGCTCTTCAGGCCACCCTTCTGTGTGTCTTTGTGTCATTGGAGCAGAAAGGAACCCCTTGTTTCTGGTGATCAGGTGGGTAAGGATCACCCTACAGACATTATCCTAACAGCTTTTCTCAGCCAGGTCAGAGATGCGCACTGCAGTGTGCAGCAATGCACAAACACTTCAGGTGATAAAGAGAAAGTACGCAATCGCTAAAGGCAATGTATTCAACAAATAAGCTTAGAGATTCCTGGTGATATGCTTCCTCTTAAAAGCAATTTGGGAAATATAACAGAGTTTTTTAAAACGTTGGATGCTTTCTGCCAGTCTGTCGTAAACTGCACCAGCACAACACGCATTCATTAACTCCCGGCAGTCAGTAATAGTCTGTGAACTGCGATTCCTAAGTGAGCTTCTGAGAGAATAGAAAGAGGATTTATTTCTAGGGTGCATTATTCTGGGTGCATCCTTCATCTGGACACTGAAAAAAATTCATTTTCCTCTCCTATTCAGTTCGTTTCCTTGCAGGACTTTCTTTTGTGAAACATCTCTCTTTGCAGGGTCTAGGCCTCTTCTGGGAGATAACTAGGCTGCCACAAGCCTTCCCCATTCACATTCACTCTCCTATTATTACAGCAGCTATCCTTTGTGGATGCTATTGTACTCCTTACTTCTATTTCACTGGAATCAAAATCAAATGCTCTGTTTCTCCTAACGCATAACGGTGGAAACACACTTTTCACAGAAAAGATCTATATCTCTAGTTCCACTAGTTATCGGCTTCAGGATTGCAGTCTTTATTCTGAGTTTATATTATTCTGCTTCTATTCAAATCGTGCTCACAATATATTTAGAGGTATGTGAAACATTTGCAAGCACCTTATCTTTATTTAAAAATAAAATAAAATTTTATTTCCTTCTCAAATGCAGTCTTTTAGGGGAATAAGCCTTTATATACTTCTTGTGCATAGTAACGGTGTTGCTAGGGGGACAGTATTTCTGCAGAATCTCCTTCAGCTGAGGTTTCATCTTAGCATTTGTCGACTTGCTCAGTGAGAATAAAGCAGACCATTAAGAACATGCACACACACAAAACCACCGCTTGCATCACCTTAAACTTTTTACACATTCAAGGGTTACAGTAGCAAAGTTCTCTCCTGTCAGTCAGGCATGATGTACATCACCATTGTGTGAAAGTAAATGAAATCAGAACGCTATTTGCTCTTCAAAATATGTGCAAATAATGTTTTTGTATTCATGATCAAGCTTAATTACCAGGTGGAGGATGTGCATTTGGCACACAGAGCCACAACAATACACAAGTGTTTTTAACTGAGAAGGGTAAAGCATGAGGGTATTTGGGTTTGTTTCTGTGAAAGCTGATATGTTATAGTGATCCACGAGCTTTTCTCATGGGGGGCCAAGACAGACAGTGTAAGGATCTAGCTAACTAAATGCCACCCCATAAGCTTGTGGGTGCTCACCTTCGGATGTGCACATGTTCGGCTAAATATGCGCTGAAGCATACACCCAGTCATCAGTGCTGGAGGGGAAGAATTTGTTTTGTTCTTAGTGGTTTTATTTGCAAAATTAATCTTACATAATTTAGAGAAAATTTCTGTCAGGCCATGTTTTAACCCTTCTTTCTCTTTTAACACCCTCACAAGGTTGCACCTACTCTTTCAGACAACAAAGTTCTGGATGTACCTTGGGGCAAACTCCCATTAAAGTAAACACAAGAACCAGACACTGGCTGGAGCTTTCTATCTGCAGCAAAGAAAGGGAAGGGTGAAGAGCTGCGTGATGGCATTGCTTCTTGAACTGTATGCAATGCCCCTGTAGCAGCATCTTTACCTGTTCAAGCTGTGATAGGGCCGCGTTATTTTCAACAAAATCACAACCGTATCTCAACAGAGATACAATCAGGTTCAATAGAGGTAATTTTCAAAATGCAGTCAGCACATAGGATTCACTCTTTTGCTTAATTTGTTGAGGAGAAGATAAGATGCTGCTTCTCATAAACACGTTGTTCTGTTTTTCTTAAAAATCCATTAGCTTCTATGTAATCCTTTAAATATTTATAAGATTTAAATAACCTCTTTAAGCATCCTTAGAGAAGACTCTCTTTTTAGTTAAATGTTTCTAATTTTTTCTAGTAGGGGAATTGTTTAAGAACTCAGTAAGCCAAATAATTCCCCACATTAATCAACATTTTTATACATAAGTATCTATGTAAGCAAAGAGAAACACAACAGCTGAGCTTGTATATTTTTGTGTAAACTCACTATTTGTATGATGGGGATAATTACACGGTGATTCCGGACCTGCCTGTAAATTGAAGATGTTTTAAAACAAATAGCTGAAGAACTTACTGTCTACAAAATATTTCTCATCTTCACATTTCCTTAAAGATATTTGAAGTACCATTTGCAAAGCAGATGCTGGAGAATAAGAAATGGCTATCTGCAGAAGGAGCCATGAATTTTGTGGTTGAAAGCCAGCATTAGAGACAATTCCAGAGGGCAGCAATATTACAACCTGTCACAGCATCTTTGCTCATAGCTCACAGTTAGAATGTGATGCAAGCATAAACCACAAAAACAAAAGCCAGTCATGAATTACATATTTTCAACACAAACAGTGCAGGGACAACCTCTGGCTCTTGCTTTGACTTCTTGGGGGTGTAAGAAAGACTAGGCCACTGAATATATTTGCTTACCAGAAGTCTCTTTGCACAGCAAAATCTTTAGGAGGATCTCAGATGCTTTTATATTTGCCCCTTTACAGCACAAATGGATGAACAGAGGCTCTTGGTCTATGTTTTTCAGGTAGTTGGTTCCTGGTTGTCTTGGTTTGTTCTACTCTTTTGCTCAGCAGAGATTTTGTTTCTGTGCTTGTTCTCTGCTAGTAGCAGTAGTTACTACATCTCTGCAGAGTTAAATTAAATGCCAGGGTTAGGATGCCTCTTCAGGACACATTCAGAAGTGTGGAAAAGGCATTCTCTAGGGCCATGCAGGGTCAACACATGTTCTTCAGAATGTTCAGCTTGTCCCCAACCCCTTGGTTGAAACCAATACTTCTTGGGCTTATTCTGCTGAGAAGCAAATCTGGCTGTTCTGATTCCAGCTCTTGGTTTCCCTGCCCACGTTATCATCCACTGCAGACATCCCAGCTAGGCAGCCACAGCAAATTTTTCTCTTTTGGGGGGATAATTAACGAGAAGGACCAAAACCATCCACGCATGTGTTTGCACCCTGTACAAAGATGTTTGCAAAGGTGATTCCTAGCACTGCTGTTAAACAAAGCAGGCACTCCAGTGTTGTAGTCAACAACCCTGTAAGCGCATGGTAACTTCTAGCATTAGCCCAGCCCTGCAGTGATAAAGATAATGAATGCTCTGTCTTTTTAATCAAGAGACGATGTTCGTGTTGGCTGTTGGAAGTGTTTTTATTGGAAATAGCTTTCTATAATAACCTGTCTAGTTAGTACAGTAAATTCTTCAGGCTGAAATCCTTTGTTTCTCATTAAATTAACTAATTATTGTCTCACTGGATCAATGGATTTAAGAGCAACTGACATAATCTGGCTAGGAAAGGAAAGCTGCCAATTCCATTGCTTTGCTTAAACCTATTAGCCCAGGATCTGTGCTCTGGCAGCAGTTTATCACAGTGTAATTAACGATTTTAGTTGGTGAATTGCCATATCAAAAAAAGAGGTGAAGGTAGAAGTCCTAAGCTTCAAGCTTACAAAAAGAAAAGAAAAAAAAAAAAAAAAAAAAAAAAAGAAAACTAAAAAGCCACTTTGACTGTGGGAGCAGGTATCTGCACTCTGGAAACATGTTCCAAGGATGCCACTGCTTTGCTCAGATGGACACTGAATGCCACTCTGACAATCACATTCACCATGACAGGGGCCGGCTGACCCTCCAAATAATAAAAACAGCTATTGTTCATGAATGCATTAAAACCCAATTTATTTCGTTCTTACCTGGATCTGCAAGGGAATATTTAAGGTCCTGTCATGTGCAAGAAATATAAAAACAGGATTTTAGAGGATTAGAGAGGCAATTAATCTCTAAAACAGTTGGTCCATAAGGTAGGAGGACTAAATTTTAGAAGGTTAATGGTGCAAACAGGCAAAGCCATTTCTCAGCTGCAAGGACTGCACTATATCCTACTCCCAGCTTAACTATCCAAGAGGTTTTAATATGTTTGCTCAGCTTTAATTTATACATGTTTTAATATACTCTTAGTTGTTTTTAATTTTAAAATAAGAAACTCTTGGCAAATCTTTCAATGTAATTAGAATTTTTCCTTGATATTTAGTCATTATTCTCTTATTTCTGCTTTATTTTCTGGGGGATAAATCCTCTTATTCATTTGTTTCAATGGAGCTTGAATAAAGGTCATTTAAATTGATTCACCTTTCTTATCTCCCTTGCGTTTACTCTGTAATCCTACCTTCCATTGTGAGGAGGAGAATAGCTTTCTTTTCTCTGCCTGTTTCTGCTAGAAGAAAAATGGTAGCCTTTTATTAAATAAATCTGGAAAAGCTGTGCTCCAAATCCATATTATCAGTAGCTCGGGGAAACAAATTATTTCACAAACTCAAAAAAAGAAAACATACAGCACTTTTCAGAGTTTGTTGTTAGATAGCCTGAACTTACTGCCTCAAATCCAAAAGTGAACGAGAGAAATACTTTGGCATCATTTGTAAAAGCAAACGCACATAGAAAAATCCAGGCAAACAAATACAAGAGCAATTTTTATTTGTAATTGCAATGTATGTGATTTCTCAGATATCTGCCACTGCAAGAGAAAAATCTGTCTCTCTGCTTCATAATTTGCAAAACAGAGCATCATGCTAATAATTAACAGCAGCATACACAGATTTCCAAGTTTTTGACCGTCTCTCTGCACTTGCACAGACAGGATTTAATTTCATGATAGTTTCGTTGGTGCTGAAAAGGTGCTTGAAACCAGTAAGAGCAAGCTGGCATGAGCCTCCTGGGGCAGGAGTGTGCAGACATGCAGCAGGCGCTGCTGGGCACAGCCACTGTCCCAGACACAGGCATGGGACACCGGTGGCACTGGTGACGCTGGCTGCTAGGCAGGTGTCTGTCCTGGGGCGGCACTTCAGCTGCCACGGAGGCTACGCTAAGAGGTCCTAGCCCAGAGGATACTGGATTTTACAGTCAAAATCTTCTGAGCCTTGCTGGGGTGTTGTTCCTTCCCCACTGTCCCCGGACATTTCCATGCTTAGAACCACAGTCCAAACTTTCCCACTTACCTGTTCACACACAGCTTGGCTTCTGAAGCTGTTCCAGACTTTAGCCTGGGAGGGAACACTTCTGCTCTTGGTTTCCAAACCTGAAAAAACATGCTAGCTACCTCTTCGTGTACATTTTGGTCTTTTTAAATGCAATGCTAGAGTTCTGGGAAGCACCAGCTGGAACAGAGGAGGTTTATACCATCTCTAAAAGGTTTGATATGAAAACAATCAGGAGTGACTACTCAGTTCGCCTTGAAAAATTACTTGAGTGAATTCTTTTAGTTTTAATTTATTTACAGTTGAAAAGAGTGTCTATAGGCTCTGGCACCACTTCCTGGGCACTTTCCAGTCTTGTTGAACAAATATTTTTTTTTTCGCCTGAGCAGATGTCAGTCCACGATGTAGGACAGGTTTTATGTGGCCAAAAACAAAAGGTATTTTCCAATACAGGATTGTTTAAGGAAGCGAGAGGAGGAAATGTGAGATTGAGCCATATGATTAGGAAAATAAAAACAATCCAAACCAATCTGTTAGCAATATGTTCTCACACGTAATGGTGAATGTTTCTCATTTTAAGCAACTAAACTGGTATCGTGTTTTATTTTGTTGCCAAGGTTACTGAATTTTTAATAGTCTCTAGAGGGCGATGGTTTTAACTCAGTGAATGGCAGTATTGTTTAATATTAAGAATATTCTGATAAAAGCCATTTGAGCTGAGGAAAATCTCTCCTTCTGTGAATAAAGAAAGAATCCTAATACCACAAAAACACGCACCAAAAAAATGGAAACTAAGTTGCCATTTAAGAAATCCTAGAAAGAGAACGCCATTTTCCTGCCACAAAATTGATGTAAAGAAATAGGAGGAATGTGCAGTTATGGAGATCCACCCTCTGCGTTACAGCTGTGTGGTACCAACAGGGCTGGCCCCAGCAGCACCACCTGGTGCGTGCACCTTGTGCCACCAAAGCAGCAGTCCCCAGTGTGCCAGCTGCCAGCGTGGGGTTTGTAGCAGGGACCCCACGAGACCTCCTGGTCATCCCACTGCACAGAGACCCGCGGATGCTGCAAGCATGCTCATGTTGTTGCCACACTGCGTTAGCCAGTGCTCAAAAGCAGACTCGAGAAGGGAAGGCAAATTTAGGGGAGCAGGAAGAATTTTTCAGAGCAATATCATGGGCAGCACGCAGATAAGTGCATAGAAGGTACAGGTGGCAGTGGTCAAGGGACAGGGATGTGATGAAATTTTACTTTGTAATTACTAAAATGAACAGGTGGAAGACCCTGACTGCAGTGCCAAGACAGCCAGTCCTTCATAACAGTAAAGATAAAATTGGTGCTAAAGAAAGGGAAAAGCACTCAGGACCATGATTTGATCACTCCATTCCAAAATGAGAGAGTAGTATCTCTACTGATACTGATGAGAGGCAGGATTCTTCCATTTTAGCTAGTATTCATTAGAATTTATGTGTACCTGGGTGCAGGCTTATTATCATGAATGACTTGAAAAAATAGTTTTTTGTTGTAATGAGAATGCAAATAGCCCAAGGTGAGGCAGGATACTCAGACGTGGCTGGGGCTTTCAGGTGTTTGTGATGTGTAGTTTAAAGCGAAGTGCCTTGTGTTGCAATTGCATGTTCTCACCTTCAGGACAAGTGGACAGGTTTGGGATAATCCCCTGGGACAGGTAGGGCTCTGTTGAGCCAAGGGGTCAGAGGGAGACTGCGGGAGTGTCCCCTAAGTTCTGAGTTCTGTGTCAGAGCATTACCTAAGCTGGCTGGTGGATTAGTTTGTTGTGTACCAGAAGGTTTTCAGTGCCATCAAATCCATTGTCAGGCTCTGGAGTGATCACAGACCCCAGCTGAATCCTTGCACTGTCATTTCAGCCCGCTTTTCTCTGAAGTTCGGAGACCAGGCTGAACCCATGACCTTCTTCACAGGGACTTGCTCGCCCCATGCAGCACACCGCTTGCACCAAAACATGCATGCTGCAGCACCCGCCATGACACTCTCCAAGCAGTATTTTAGAATCTGGAGGAGGACAGACTCTAATAAGTTAGAAATCTCTTTTCTCACTGGTAGTCCAATAAAGTAAGTGAAAAGTTTTTGCTTTCAGTAGGTTTCAGATAATTGCTTTCTTCTGACTACCTCGGTGCTCAGCGCTCAGCAATGCTCTTCTGTGAGTTTGTCTGTTAAATGTGGAGTGCCACTGCTCGAAACTGAGCCACGCTACTGGGTGCTGCTATAATGACCTTCCTCATGCATATGTATCACAGGATGAGTAAGGCAGAATAAAAGATTAGAAACTTTGAACACTCAAAACTCTCCAGAGCTTCAGCATTGGAGTTTGGAAAGGCATCCGGCTGCTTCAGGAACAGACAACCGAGTGAGCTCTGGGCTCTTTCTGGTCTGTTGTTGCTGCTTCTTCATCTCTAACAGAAAAAAAAAAAGAAAAAAAAAAAAAAACGGAATAGCAGACCCATTTAGTGCAGTACTATGATATTCTCTATGATAGAAGCAGTAACATAAAAAGCATTAAGAATTTTGTACAAGATGAAAAAATCACCCATCAAGGACTGGTGGACTAATTACCAGGAAAAATCTGGTTCTGGAACGCACCTGGGTATTAAGGAGTTTGAATTTATTTCAAAATTAGATCAAATTTAATTCTTCACAGAATGGATCACATTTGATATAATCATAATCAACATTACCATGTACAGTGCAGTGAGGGAACTCAGCTGAGCTTGCCAAAATTCAATCCTGAAATCACCGCCAAAGCAAAAAAATATCTTCCACCCCCTAGGCACAATATTGAGGAGCTGTAAAAATACTTCAGAGTGATGTTAGAGTTGTGTTTCAGAAGCATCCAGTTAGAGTTTGGAAGTGGCACCGCGCTCCTCATTCTCCGACCGGAGTCCTTTCCAGGATGTCTGATGTGATGACTTTGCACGGTCATTCAGCGACCATCTGTCACCTATCTCCTTTGGCTCTGTGTGTCCTCTGCTCTGATCATCATTGATTTTTTTTTCCAAAAGGAGAAACATAAACTAAATGCTGTAATTATTACATTCAGGTCAAGGAAAAAAGCCCTTTGTTGCTGTAAATTGTTTATGTATCTCTAAAGTGTTGGTTAGAAACAGCCAACAAAAGGAGAAATGATTTTATAGGAGCCCTTTCACACTGGGATCATTAAGCTCGTGCCTACAGCTTCATTATCAGCCTTTATTTCCAGAGAGGTAAAAGTCATCTGCAAAAATTTCCATACTAAGTTTTCATGCCACAGAGAAGTATTGACTTTGCTGCCTGAAGTCCACCGACCTTGTTGAGCTCCATTTGACTGTTTTCTGGTTCTCACCCAAACTGCCTGTTTCCCCTGCAAAACATTGTCAGCAAGTCAGCTGCCCTTCTGCTCTTCTCTCCCTCTCCGGGCTGACTTACCACCACGCAAGGCTCACATCCCAGGGATGTTCTTGGCTGCCTGGTCACATCGCAGGGCTCCCCGGTGCCAATCTGGGCAAAGCAAGGGCAAAATTAGGAAGAGCGGACCAAGGAGGGCGCAGGAGGCGTTGTTGTAACAGCGATAACACAGAGCACAGTGCTGCTGTGTGTTTTCAGCGGAGAGCTTCTCTGCCACTAGTGACACTTTTAAGAATTATCAAATGTGAATCCAAGGTCAAAAAAGAACATCATCGTCTGGGATTGCTCATTCACCACAATCAATGATCTATTTTTTTTCACTAACCTCCCAAATTATTTGTTGGGAAAAAATGTGTCCAAGGCCAGGTTGGATGGAGCCCTGGTCAACCTGATCTAGTGCCTGGTCTAGTGGGTGGCAGCCCTGCCCATGGAAGGGGATTGGAACTGGATGGTCTTTAAGGTCCTTTTCAATTCAAGTCTTTCTGTGACTCTGTGATTCTGTGATCACTGTTGCCTTCGCAGCTGTCTGGATTGCACCGTATCGTCTAAACAATAGCACAGGGAAACAGGGCTGCTTTACCTGGTCTGTGGGGACATATTCCATGAAGTCCCTTACTGACCAGAGCACAACTTTAGCAAAGAGCTGCCAAGAGGTGGCAGCAGAGCAGGAGCACAAGTTGTGTGGTCTGTATATCCAGAGCCCTTTGCACTGGGTCATTGCCGTAATTTTTGCATTAGTATGCTTTTCTAAAATGCTATTTGGGATAAAGGTACTGTTCTTTACCAATACAGATGCTCTAGACTTACTGCCACCCAAAATACTGACAAAACCCTATGGGAGTGTAAGTAAAGTCTTATCATCTGGCAGAATTATATCACTCTAATTTTTTTGAAAGAATCTGCCACCAGTCTTCTCAAAAAAAATAAAGGGCATCCCTATTCTGCCTTATTCCTTACTCTTAGGAAAAAAATGAAATCACGTTCTTGGGGTTTTTTTGACCCATTGTAATCGACTTCTGTGATCTTATAAAAAGACAAAAAGATGAATGCCTTGAAACAAAGTAAGGACAGAGGTTTCTGTGCAAGAAATCAACACTCTTGATAAATTTTGCTTGAGATCCCAGGTTAACCTCTTTGCTGCTTCTGTGACTGGCAGCCCCAAAACTGCCTCTCCATTGGGTAGCAATTTTGACCACTTTGTTTCTTTGGGTAGCTGCTTTCAGTATGGACAAGCTGTGATAATCATAAGGCAAGAACAGGATTTTTTTTTGCTTACTGCATTCATTAATTAGTTAAGAACAAGTTTGCAATGCTAACTCTTTCCAATATTCTGATCAAAAGTAGAAGTTATAGTAACACAATATTAAAAATAGAATCTCAGGACTTTGATCTATTATTTTGACCAAAAATTATTTTTGGATACCTTGTGAAAACCTTCCTGAGTATGAGCTCTAATTTTGCATTCTCCTGTAGATTTTAGTTGTAGTGACGGTTCTGTTCATTAATGGTATAACTGCCTTTTGAATAAATTATATTTAACCGGGTGCTAGGATTTTGTCAGTAATCAATAATTCCCTTCATGAAGCTTAGTTCTAAATCTGAGGGGAAATTTACTTGATGCAGATGCCTTCATTTAAACGTAGTCACTCTAAACCCTGTCCTGAGACGAGTCCGGAGAGTTTTCCTCCTGAGCGGTCCCTGTTTTCCTTTCTCAGAGGGCTTTTCTCCCTGTATCTGTGGGAGCCAACCAGAAGTACTAGGGCTGAAGTCCTTCAATGTGGATTGTCCGCAGCGTCTCAGCATTTCCATTGACTTAAGTACATCTCCCACAATAAATACTCCACGTATGCAGTGTCTTTCTGTCTGGGGAAATGAGGAGCTGAGATCTGTCTCAGTGGGATTTTAGAGATGTTACACTCAATCCTGCAACGTATGAGATACAGCTAATATTTGTACCTTGCTTTTCCTGCATATTGGAGAGGGAAGAATCCATTATTTCACAAACCAAAAGTGCAGAGACTTGCATGGGGAAAGCAACACCCAGTGCTGCTGTGCAGTGCAAACAGCTGTCAGAGTCAGGACAATTCCGTATGACATCCAGCAGAATTGCGTGCTTATAGGCTGTTGCTGTTAGGGCTGTTTAGGCGGTGACTCCTCAGAGATGGGTTGTTTTTTTTTGGTGTTTTTTTTTTTTTTTAAAGTATTTGCACAGATTTACAATTGCCAAGTGATGTGGTAATAGAAGCCTTTATTGGCTTTTTATTGGTAGCACTTTAAAATGTTTTGCTTGAAAGATGCTTTCAAAGTATTTTTTTTAGTTTGCATTTATCTGTGCTCTGCCAGCTTTAAAATGTTCCCTCAAAGACTTCTGGGAATTATAGCTTAGTGAGGTGTTTTTTTCCCCCAAGTAAAGGCTTACAGTAAGAATGCTATTTGCTTTCTGAAATTAGAATGTGTTGAATTCCTAATTACAGCAATTGATCTCTTACCTTGTCATGAGAGTAGGAGAGAAAAACAACTTTGTGTGAGGTTGCATTTGTACCTGCACAGTCAAAACCCCATTTTGAGAGAAAAGTTGCTCACTCAACACTGCCTTGCCCAAGCAGTTCTGGGTGAGAAAAGTAGTGGGGAAAGTTTTTATGCATCAGACTGATGAGGTGTGTAGCTTTTCACGTGAGAAAAAAAAAAAAAAAAAANCCTTAATTTCTGTTCTACATGGACTTCAGAGCAACTTAAATTTACTTGATCATTTTCTATTAAGATTAATATCTTGGGGATCAGAAAGTACAGGCACAGGCACAAAGTCTGAGCAAGAATCCCTAATTCGCAAACAGATTTTGTTAAAAAGACAGCAAAATTTGTTGAGGCTTACGATTACCAATGGAAAAAAAAAAAAAAAAAACGGAGACTGTTCTAAGCTTTATAATTAGCAAGGATTTTCACGTTGCTATTGTACATTATTTCTTTCATGCACCATCTTCTAGCAGGACATGTTTTGCTACTACTTTCTTAGGTAATCCTGTTGTCATTTTTCCCTAATTTAGTACCTTGCTAGTGTTATTCGTAGCAGAGAGAGCAGCTTCTAACTTACAGCTTATACAAATGAAGTGAATTTGGGCTTGTAATTTGATATTTATATTTAAAATACATTCAGTGAGCTTGATGCCAATAACAGTAGTTAGGGGAAATAGATATTTAATGACAGACAAGGTGGCCTATGATATATTTTACTACCTCTTCTTCAATATATTGTATATTCTCAGGGGCTGATTCTGATCTCTTTTACTCTAGTTTAACATTAGTAGTTAAGTTCTACTGACAG
>VXAV01004555.1:69259-88817 GCA_013399715.1 Alectura lathami
CCAGTCTTCCAGTCAGAGCGTCTCCCTGCACAAAAAAGACTGGGAGGCAAAACAATAAATCTGTCCATCTTTTTTTTTTTTTAATACCAATAGAAGAGCCAAAACATGCCTTAGAAAAACCGCAGTGTTGCTGAAAGTTCAAATATGAGATGTGTAACAGAGTCAAACTGCTCTATCCACATGTTGACAAACAAAACACGTCCCATTTCCTGCCTCATCAATAAATCGCACTTTGTTCTCATCCAGGTAATGGAAAAGCTCGGAACGTTGGAAGCAGCAGGCTACAAAGTTCAGCTCATGCTGCTCTCTGAGTGTCCAGGATCAGCCTCTCCCCATACATACTGTACCACCACACTTAGCTACTGCCCTTCACAGGGAGCTCTTGCTTGCTTTCATTTGAGACTGGAAAGCAGAATGGACAGGGGCTGCAGAACTCACGTATAAATTTTCATGTTACGCCAGTGAGTATGCGTTAGTACTAGGCAAGTGTCACATCACATCAGTTTGTATCAAATCAGCTGTAAATCAGTTGATATAAAAGCAGGTATTCTTTTGCCTAGATGATTATATCTATTAACACAAAAAAGTCATTTGATGTATATATGAAGAATTCCAGCAGTTGTCTTTTTGATGTCAAGAATGAAAAAGCATACACTTCATTAAATGGCACATCAAAAGGATGAAAATGCAATCATTAATCTATATTTTATGACATCCTCNCAGGGAGCTCTTGCTTGCTTTCATTTGAGACTGGAAAGCAGAATGGACAGGGGCTGCAGAACTCACGTATAAATTTTCATGTTACGCCAGTGAGTATGCGTTAGTACTAGGCAAGTGTCACATCACATCAGTTTGTATCAAATCAGCTGTAAATCAGTTGATATAAAAGCAGGTATTCTTTTGCCTAGATGATTATATCTATTAACACAAAAAAGTCATTTGATGTATATATGAAGAATTCCAGCAGTTGTCTTTTTGATGTCAAGAATGAAAAAGCATACACTTCATTAAATGGCACATCAAAAGGATGAAAATGCAATCATTAATCTATATTTTATGACATCCTCCTAACAATGCATTGGAGAAATCCATCTTGCGTCAAAAAGCAAAAAAGTCCAGAAAACGTTACTTGAGTCTTTTAAATTTCCTAAGACCTCTGTTTTTTAGCTACAGATAGCCATCGTTATCCTTTTCTCACTGATACTGTTTTCAAAATCAGCACCAGAGAGGCAACGCTAGGGACGTAAAATGTAAACACATATACATGCTGTGAATAAATCATTTCTCTTGAAAACAAATTATTTATTGCATTTGATCTCTTTGACTCTTGGAGCACAGTGAACTCCCAACCTAAATTAAAGCAAGCTAATTTCTTCTCTAGCTCACCCAGCTCCTCCCTCTCATGTACTGAGAAATATCTCTGCCTGGTGACACCACCCCCAATGTCAGATTTATACTGCATTAGGAATTGGTTTTAATCGGCAAGGAAATCCACAGCTGGCAAGGAGGGCAGATCTCCATCTTCACTAGCATGACAGAAGAGGGCAGTACCCTTGGGCTGAGAAGTTCCTCGCTGATTTTAACAAGAAGTATTGTTGCTGTGAGCATGTTGCCTGGCAGGAGGTTCTTGTGGGACTAAGCCTGCAGCGCTTGATCATCTCTGCTGCTTGTGGAAGGCAAAGGTTACCTGAAGCCTCAACCTATTTTGAAAGAATCTATCTAACCAGGCACCACTTCTCCACTCAGGAACAGCGAGGCAAGTGGAAAAACAGAGAGGACACAGAGGTGTGGGTGCACTGCAGGTCTGAATTAACAGTGCTGCACCACTCACCTGCTTCGGTAGCTGCACCTTTATGCCAAGTTCTGTGATGGTATGAGCTGGGTGAGAAGCTGGGGGATCTCATTTCCCAGCACAGACCACAGATGTATCTGAGCACCTCTGCGAGGGTGGTGAGATCCAAAGCAGCCCAGGAAAATCAGAATTGGGGTCTGGATGTTTGACAGTTCATTCCCGGCATCAGGAAACAGGGGCCTACAAATTCTACAGGGTGGGCAGTGTAAGAGTGTTGCTGCCAGGCCCCGCTTTTTTCAGTGTGCAATATTTTATGTTGTATTTTGAAATGCAAGCTGATAACCTCAGCTTACGTGGGATCTTGTTTTTAAAGACAGCAGCAGAATTTTCTTTAAAAGTTCAAAATTATTACTATGTTTCTCATAGGGTTCAAAACCCCAAGAGCAAATATAAACTCTGAAATATGCTATGACTTTAAACATGAGAGACTTGTTGATTTAATGATGATTGACATCCCAGGAAATATAATGATTTTAGGTTTTAATATTTGAGAATGGTAAAACTGATTTCACCCTGTGACTATGTCCTGAAAGCAGCTACATGGACAATTCCTGGCTTAATTCATTTCACACAGAGCTTGATGAAGAAAAGCAATTCAGTTTGCTGTTGTAGCTTTCCTGTCGTATTTCAATTCCCCAAATATGCTATTGATCAAGTTTTCTGGCAAGTGAACAAGCATGTTCACTTACACAGAAGCTTAAAGCAAATATTGGAGAAGATTCACAGCAGATTCCTTTTTCTCCGATTCATGAGTGAGAATATTAGCGCTGGAAACTTGTTCCACAGTACAATATTTATCCCACAGCAGTATGACTTACTGTTGCTATTAAACCCAACCAACAGAGTTGGCAATAAACTTGTAGATAGTCACTATATCAAAGAAGCTACCCTACTGAAAACATTTTCTTTCTACCAATAGAATAAAAGTAAATAAAGAAGAAGTAAAGTACATTTTTACACATGCACTACCAGAGTGGAAGAAGGGGAAATTAAGTTTTCATACTGCAGGATTTGTCAAAGCAAATTTTGCCATTTAAAAAGACTCCTGTATTACCTACTTACAGGGCCATACATCATCCAGGCCTGAAACAGAAGTGATATCATATGACTTAACAGAATGATTTTCTTTCCATACTCCCATGATCAAATGCTAAGCATAATCATGCCAATATTGCTGAGCTCTACAAGTCACAGGAAAAAAATCACTAAGAAAGCTGTTAGTAATTCTAAGTGAAGGATAAATTTTCTCTAGTCTTTTCATAAGTTTTTTGAAGAAGAGGAACAAAATGTTTCACGTAACATGACCTTTCAATACCAGTCATTTGCATAAACTTGCTACAAATCCAGTGTTTGGGATACAGACGCTGTTAAAAAAATCTGCTTTAATTCTGCAGATGGAAACAAAAACAGCCTCAGGCTTGTAGTGCACCCTAACACAGTGTGGGGACAGCGGTGAGCTCTGCAGTTCCTTTGAGAGGTGACTGCTCCCGAGGGCAGGAGATGAGTTTTCTTTTGGCAATGGTAGATATCCACCAACTGTAACTGTGGAAGGTGGAAGTGATGCAAAACCCTCTTTGCACATACACCACGGCTAAGTTTTCTGTCCCTTATGAGAGGCATATGCAGTGGGTACCCATGCTCTGTGGTGGCCACTCAGCCAGCATCTGGGCGAAGGACCTGGCCAGGGGCACCAGTACCCCATCCTTCTGTACCTCAGGGCTCCTCCTGGGGCAGCTGGGGCTGCTTGCCCTGGCGCTGCAGGAGAGAAGTGTCCCCAGCCCACAGAGATTCTTTGTGCTACCTTCGTCCCTTCCAAGATTTTGCCAGACAGCAGATAACAGTATAATCTTGTCTTCTGCATGGAACTTCACTCAAAGTAAGGCACCATTGAGTGTTTAAATTTGAACCTGGCTTCGTACACCTATAAAGCAGGTGCCCACCCTGAAATGGCAGGAGGGATATCTGGAGATGAGAGGAAAGCCTTGCACCATCAAGAGCCCAAGGGCTTTTGTGAGCAGGGAGCATAAAAGGATAAGAGAGACCCTCACAGTGATGATTATTATTATTTTATTTTATTGAGATAAAAACTTGTGGCAACAAATCAAGAATGTGCTGTGAGATCTGTAGAGAGTTGGACTTTTGGCCAAGGGTTGGACTCCTAGCCAGGTTTCTACTATTTCTGGCGCTTAGAGTTAGTAATTGATTAATGGGAGGGAAGGAATACAAATGGATCTTGTTCCCTTGCTAGGCTGACATGAGGCGAGGAGGTCAGTGACATCTGATGACAGGGCATAGGCAGATGTGTCTGTCCTGTCAGTGCCCCAGATGTTCCCCATGCACAAGAGTGAGCAGGAGGCTCTTTCCAGGAGCAATTCACAGGCAGGGAAGGAGAGGTATTTATAACCTTTGCCCAGGCCTCACATAGGTGAGATTTTGTCTTATGTAACCATAAAATGCTTGCAATCTTTGTGCCTCCACCAAACAGTAAATAGCACAAACAGTATCACAGCTGTCAATAAACTAGCTGAATCAAACCACCTTCTTCTTCTTCTTCTTCTTTATTTTATTTTATTTTTTTTTCTAAGTCAGTCCTTAAAGAGAAAAGAGTACTTCAAACTTTCTTCTCAGACTTTTCAGCATTCAGCAAGTAAAACATCTCTGAACATCCCACTTTTCTCTCAGGTTTTTCTCCCTTTAGTTTGAAGGTCAAAGGTTTAATTTGTATGCTCTTCTCTCTCTCTTTCACTTCCCAACGTATCCCTAATTGAAATTTGACACATATACCCATTAGCTGAATTTATTCTTTTTCCACACTTCATTAACAATGCTCTTTGCTATATTACGACGATAATGCTCATCATAAAACGCTCTCCTATGCTGTGTGGCTTACAATGGATGGTGATTGATGGTATCAAAGGTAACATGGAATCTAGAAAGTATAACTTTACCCGCTGAAATTGCAAACTGTGGTAGGAATCTCAGCGCTTAGGGACAGATTCTGGTTTTGTAGGGTGTCTTGGGGGGTTTTAAATGCCAGCGGCTTCTCTGATGCAGTTGCATTGACGCAGCTTCATGGAGGTGCAGAACCCATCCCCTCCTGCATGCTCTGCACCTGAGTCTGTCACAGCAAAGTTCTCCTGGCCAAACTTGATCTTAATCTACATTATTCACCTGAAATGTTGAATATAATTTTCTCCACTAAATTGTGCACAATTGGGTCTTGTAACTAGGAAATGAAACTCAAAAACATAAATGCAAATGAGATTTTCATTTTAAAATTGCAATTTCTTTTTCTGATGTACGGTAGCACTTGTCCATGAAGTTTTGTCTCTTTTGGAAAATGACATTTTCCTATGGCGTGTAAGTTTCATTGGGTTGCCATGGGAACTGGGCCTCTCTTTCTCTCCGTCTCTAAGTCTTTCACCTTGAGAGGAAAATGGTTGTCATTTACAGTGCATAATTTTGCAGGTTAAACTTTCTCTGATCACTCAGATAGTGATGAAATACAGTTCTAGAGTTCGGGGACAGGGGAAGAGGAGAGTGTTCATGTATTTCTAAAGGTGACAGTCAAATCTTTCAACGTCTTTCAGCCTCACTTCAGCTGCAGGGCAAGGGCTGGGAGCCTGACATGCTGAATGACCCAGTCTCGCTGCTCTATGGCATGTTTACAAGGCAGAGCAAACAGAGCGACTCCAGCCTCTCCTGCCCTTGCTCCAGAGTGAAATGCAGTGAGCCAGATGCAAGGGCTGAGCTTGTTCTTTTGTCCAGACCCATAGATCCTTCCCCTTGCCTCAGACTGCTTTGTTTTAGTATCAGCTCAGGGATCGTGCATGTCATGGGCAGCCTGTGGGAGAATAACCCAGAGCATGCCCCAGGTGGGTCCTCTTGGAGGGCAGGGATCAGGAGTCACTGACCGCCTGCCCAGCCATGGGGACCCTGCCGTGGCTGCATGCCATAGCTGCACGTGTCAGTCCAGAGTATGGCACCCTGAAGTCTGGGGCAAAACCCCTTCTCAAGCAGCTGCCCATTTAGGTAGATTGTTTGCCCATAAAATCTGAGCTGTATATAGCAATATTTTTTCTATATAGGAAGCATCTTAAGGGCAATCACATGAGCAAAAGATCTGCTGCTTTTAGGCCAACCTGAAACAAGATTAAATGCTGATCTTTATTCTGAGAACAGTCTTTTATGTTTTAGCCAGAGGTGGCTGAGATGCATTTAGAAATGTTTTGACTGATCGTCTGAACCTCAGAATGCTTGCTAACATTATCTGAGGTTCACCAGCCACTCACTGTAACCTCTGCAAACCAGTTAGCTGATGAGTGCAAGTCCTTGAGCAGTAATTAGTCAGAAGGAGTCGTTTTTGGCTATGTGGCAAATGAGTACTTGGAAGCTAAAAGCAGTAGTAAAAAGTTCATCTTTTGTTTTTTGTTTTGTTTTTGCACTGGCAATTTCACCTATGAGAAGCTGTGCGTTAGAATGTTCAGCTCAACAGAGGATCTTTTTTGCAGCTTTTAATGAATAGCACTGCTGTGTGCTGCACGATGTGAAGTGAAGAGGTCTGAAAAAGCCTTTGCAGGAACACTGCACTGCACTTTCACTTAAAGAAACACCTGAAAACGTGTTCCAGCTGTTTCCTACAGATGTCACATGTGTGCTTAAAGGTCACCCTTCTTTTGAGATCATGCACAGCCCCACTATTGTTTAAACAACACACAAACATTTCATGCTAGGGTAGTGTTTCAAATACAAAAAGTAGCAGAAGTAAGTTTGAGCAGCAGGGAAGGAATGGAAAAAAAGGTAAGGAAAGGCTGCCTACTATTTTGACTACTGTTCCAGCTTTAGAGAGCTGGGACTGGTCCCATGGGAAAAGACTTTGGCACGTTAGGAGGTGCGGAAGCTGTGCCACTGGCTTTCAACTCCTCCAGCCACCCCGGCACTGATGGAGCCACCAAACCTGACCACCTGTGGAGGTCAAACCGCCTGGGCCTGTGCAGTCCATTCCGAAAAACCATCTGCCCTGGAAGCTGCCATGACATGGGAAAGCAGTCCCTCTTTTCAGAGAGTAATGAGACTTTGAGACGGCAAATTTTAAGATCACTGCAGTACCCTGGAAAAAAAAAAAAAAAAATCAGAATGCATTCACTCTTGAAGGTTTCATACAGAGTTTTTTCTCTAATCATGAAATTATCCCATAATTTCTGGCAATATCTTTTAAAATACATGCTCATGTAAAACTGAATGGTAAGATGTCCAGATGTTGATGTTTGAGTTAGCAGCAGACAGTGTTTAAGACCGGCCTCCAAATGACCTTCAAGACAAGAGATGAGGAAAATTGCTGTACTCGGATCCCAAGACTGATTACTGAGAACTGAACTGCAGCTCCCAAGTATTTGCACTGGGGTATCTGGACTTCATATTCTGGTGCAGCCTAGGTGAATTTGTATCAGGAAAGTAAGCGTCTTTTTCCTAGAAATGCTGTGTCTGCTTCTGTTATCTGCATCTAGTCACTTACAAATCTGGTCGGGAACAGCTTGTACAAAGAGAAAAGTGAGTAAGTTATGGTGCTTTGATAATAGCCCCTTATCCACCTGGCAGTTTATGAGAGGTTTCATAAACCTATTTACTTCAGGTATTTATTCAAATACAGTGGTACATTAGCAAGCTGTCACAGTACTTAGAGGTATCTCTCAGCTGCATATAAAGGAAGGGCACATAATTACCATTTGTTTCTTTACGGTGTTTTATTACGAGAAAGAAGCACAAACTGTCCTGTATTCTGCTGCAGAATACAAATTCTTCTCAATATATTGGCAAGTTAGTCAGAAAGACTTTATAATTCCTCTCTCTCGGTGTGTCTATTAAACATTTTGAGGTTTTTCTTTCCCACTGGACACATTTGTTTCTCCTTCTAAACTAACAGATGGAAGCTTATGCTCTTCAGAATAAGCACATCAATTTTTATCCCCCAAACTTGTCAGCAGGTGCACAGACTCAACTGACCAGCATGCGTGGACTGTGTTTATAGCCCATTTTTCCACGGGCTCAGGGGTAACTTTGGGTTTGTCACTTTGCCTTCCCCTCTACCACCTGAGCCCCTCACAGGGCTTCTTTTCACTCACATAGTGTCAGTCTACTGTATTTGCAATATAGCTTGCCTTCTTAAATGTGTTTGTACAGCAAAATGAGGCCATCATCTTGGTTAGGATTCCTCAAAACTAGCGTGATACCAACAAACAAACAAATTGCTGTGTGTTGCTCCAAAGGAAGATAGCTGCCAGCCCGTCTGTATTTGATTTCTGACACTCCCTCAAACACAGTTTTTGCTGCTTTACTTTGCCTTGAAAAAAAGAAAAAAAAAAGACAAAGCAAAAAAGCTGTGATTGTGTACCAGCAGCATTTTCTACAGCCTCTCTTTTGCTGTGAGTTGGAGGATGAGCATGTGAGGAGCAGTGCATGCCTCCTGGAGCCAGCAGAGAGCTCATGCTGCCAATCAGCTGATACCCCAGCCATGGGGAGACACAGGGCCCCCTCTTTTGATAAAAGTAGGTGGACAGCTGCTTTCATACAGTTACTCTGAGCTGGAAAAAAGTCCTAACTCTGGGAGTGAAGCGATAAAAGCAGTGAACCTTCTAGCAGTCATAAAGAAAAGCAGCTAAAGGCAGCCAGCCAAGAGATAGTAAAAAGGACACTGAATGTCATGCAAATATCTGTATTTTTGCAATATGTGTCACACGGAAAAAAATCATACAGGTTTTAAAACATGGTAATTTAGAGAAAACACTACAAAATTTCCTAATGACTTTTGACTTTAAAATACCTATTCAAAAAGACAGAGAATATTCACTGTGCTGCATCGCTGCTCATGGGTGATCATTTCTCAGTGAAATCCTGCAAAAGAGGAAATGCCTGGCTAAATTTTATGGGATGCTGATGGTCTAGTGCAGTATCTGCCACCAGCTCTTTGGTACCCTGAAGCAAACTTGAGCTTCCAGGTGCCTGAAGGCTCAGCATAGGAGAATGAGGTAGTAGAGGACCTGTGGTCTCACTGGTCAGAATTTACATCAGGGGGAAAGCAAATTCAGAAGGCAATTCCTTAAGGCCCCTTGCAGCCAGTATAAATTGGTCTTGTTCATAAGAAACACAGTAAATGTTGTGATAATTGGCAAAGTTATCGCACTGACTTCTGCTGTGGTATCTAAGTAGAAGGAGAAGGAATAAATGATCGGAGATGTCAGCTTGGCTCAAGCTATCAACCCCATGATCACAGTAATAATATGTCCAGTGAGAAGGCACTGGCTGTCTGCAAAATTTCATTGACTTGTGTAGAAAACTGCACACTGGCTGCAGTGTTGTGATTTTTTGGTGGCTTTCCCTTCGAAAGTACGTATAAGCTATAGAAGAAAGGCTTTAATTACAGGGGAATAAAAAAAAAGCTTGCTATGGTTGAGAGCATACTGTACTCAATGTTTGCGTTCACAGAGTTGACGAATGTATTATTGATCTTGGGAAAAAAAAAAAAAAAAACATTAATCCAGTTATATTTGCAGAGTGAGGCACACTCTGGTGCCCAGTCCTGGCTAAACAAAGCCACCTGTTTTGTCTTCACTCCCAGGCAAATCCCAATCTGTTCCCAGTTCTGGACTCTGTAGACTGATCCTGGAGGCTCCCCTTCTCTTGTCAAGATGCCCACATTAGATCCATAACTGTATTACTGCAATCATTGCTATCTACATCTGTGGGTGCGTGAAATGCAGTATAACCGATGGAATTCTATAAACAACAGTAAATGCTTATTTTTGCTGTGTTCTTCTGTAAGTGTTTTGCTTACTCCATTCAGAAGAACAGAGCAAGAGTACTTCCAAACCTCAAAGCTCTTGCTAAATATTGAGTGTGAAGACGAAACAATGATTGATATTGCTATGCAATCACCACTAGTTTTATCTTTAAGGGCTACACAGCAATTCAGCAGAAGGGTTCCCATTCTGCTAAATAACACTTAAAACATTTGCTTGGTGTGTAGGCAAGTGACCTTCGGGATTCATCTGAGGACATGGCAGGGCACAGAGCTAAGCTAGAGCAGCAGCGAGCTGACAAGCTGGGAGTGAACATGCTTAAATAAGTTCCACTTATTAAAAGAAAATGTAAGCTTCTTTTCCCTGACATGTACTGCGCAGAGTCCTACAATTACATGGTGTGCCAATGTAACCTAATCTTCACTAGCAAAAGCAAATAGGTCAGCAGAACAATTAGGAGCAAAGTAGCACGTGGCCTCCTCAGCTTGAATCCCTCAGGTGACACCTACAGGTTGCTTGAGCTTTACGCCCAGATAATACAGGCTGTAGGGGGTAGATCTGGGACACTCCCTAAAGAAACTTCAAGCAAACCAAGCAGATTGCTCTGTTTCCTTGACCATGATATTTTTGACTATTGCTCACAAAAGAAAAGAAAACAACTTGCTCTATCTTTCGTTACCACCCGTAGCAGCAGGCGACGAAACATAGGGGCATACTTATGGAGGTATTTTGGTCTTCATCTCAGTTGAAGAAACAAGTATTTGAATTTGATTACATCCTGTTTCTAATATTGAAAGGAAATAGTTGCTAATAGGTAGTGAGGATGCCACTGGATTCTCATGTGTCGAAGCTGAGAAACCGCAGGAAGGCACAGGAGTACAAATACAGAGTGATAATGTGAGAGCAGCAAAGGAGGAGGAGGAGCATGCTAGCAGATAGAGGAAGAGCAGACAGTTCAACAGCTAAACTCTAGCTAGGATATGATAATCTGAGTGGGGAAAACTTTGATAGTACCTTAATGAGAAAAGCTCACTTTGCACATGGCAAAATCTGTTGAAGAAAAAGGAGGGATAAAGGAAACTTCAGGAGATGTTTTTTCATTTACTTTGCGGTTATTGTGGATTTTTTTAATGTAAACCTTGTATTTTAAAAAGCAAAAACTGCTGATGGAGTCTTTAGGAATAACTGGAGGTCTCTATCCTTGATAACACTGAGATGAAGGAAACAGCTGTACTTAGATGGATCTATCTTCAATTAATCAAATAGCCCAGAAGAAATGTTGCTGCCTTCTAGACTGCCTGTCCTGCTAAAGGGAGAATTTTAAATATTTTAGTGACTTTTGTTACGCGGAAAGTGTTCACAGTTGCTGTCAAATAGATCTTCATACAGAAGCATTGAGTTCACTGAGGCTGATGAGCACACTAGCTGCCTGTCAGTCAGGCTACGATGAAGAAAAAGCCATTGTACTCCTGTATGGAATAAGGCAGGTTAAACAAGAGAAGCTGTTCTCCCAAGTTCAGCTTGACAGGGCATTTGTAGGTAAGGAGTCAGGCTGCAGGAGGGTCAGGTGCACCCCATTGTGCTAGGAGAAGAGTCCATCTCTTCCCTCTGATCTAGCTTCCCATTTAGGGGGTGGAAATCAGGCTCATAAAAAGGCGGCAGGTATGTGCAGCATGGAGAAGTGCCATGCAGCACCTTCAGGGAGGTGGTGGTGGCTGCAGTACAGCGTTAGGCAGGCTCTGAATCTGTGTAGAGGAGGCAGATAACTAGGATTAGCACCTGCACAGCTGATGTATTGCTGTTAGAAAGAATGTTTTACAAATACAGAGAAGTAAAGAAATGTCTGAAATTGTAATGAAAAGAAATACTGTGCGGGCAGAGAAGTTGAGTGTGATCATCAGAGCAAATGGAGCCCAACCAGAAATTTCCTATAGAAGCTGTCATTTCAGGATACAGTTATGCTTCCCAGAGACCCAGTGGAGTCCAACTGCTTAATTACCATTTATGAACTGGGTGTAAGCCACTAGCAATCTTTGCCTACTTGACCTGACACCTTCATTTCTCACTTTTAAGCAGACACAGTACTTCAAACTTTTTTAGTACCACCACAGCCTCAAACTCCTTGGCCATGAAAGGAAAGAGAAATGTTTGTTGCCACCCAGAAAGCCTTCCCTACCTTGCAGATCTAGTCTCTCCGTTAATTGCTAAAAGGCGGAAGGTTGTAGAAGTTAACTACAAATGCTTTCTCAGTCCTTTTAATCAGGAAAGGGTCATATTATGGCTGAAATAAGATTTTCTTCTCATTAAGGCAGTGAATTTCAAACTAAGATTAAGTTCTTGATCCAGGCATAGATTTGTCCCAGAGGGCAAAACAATTAAAATTTCCGTTACCCATCAGTAAATGGGATAATTATTTATTCTCCAGCCCTTTTTGTATTTGCCAATTAACCTATGTTTGTTTAAACCTCAGGTTCTTGGGGAGAATATGTGTGCATGATTGTGATGCTGGGGGTTCTAATGCTTTTTGGGGATAAAGCTGTGGCAACACTTTTCATATATGTTGAACCAAGGCTGAAAATGTAAGGAAAATGCATGTCCCTATCCATTCCTCATTTCATTTATAAAAGCCAAGGAACAAAATTTAGGACAAGAGTGGGAAAATGTGAGACTATTGAAGATAATCAGTAATAAAATAACATTCTGCCAATGATTGGCATTAGTGATCTAGGTGATAATTGTAACTGTACCCAACGCTACATGAAAAGAATACAAACTGTTTAACTTTTCACATCTCTACTCAGATTGTTAACCTATCATATAAAAATAATTTTTGTTACTGAATTAGACCAAGGGAAAGATAATGACAAGATAAAACATACGCACAGTCTCCAGTGTGAGCTCGGTAATCTGGCATCATTGGGCAGCGACAACCTGGAAACGTGTCTGGGAAACTGCTCAACTGAGTGTGGGAGGCAAAACCCTGCACTGCAGATGCAGATTCTATTTCAAAGCCAAAAGAAGTTAAATTCTCCTAATCAAAGTTACAAATTGACCTAATTAATTTTATAATTAACCTTGATAATTGAAAGGAAAAAAGGTGACCTTCACTGAGTTTGTTCAGTGTTTAGTTTCAGACTATAAGCAAATTTATTCCAGCTAATAAGGCCACTACTCCAAATGCTGATGGGATAAAGTAGAAATTAATTAGCACATGCAAATGAAGACTACCTTTATTACACTGTACTGTTGATCCTAATTTATTCTTCCAAAGTATTTAACTATTTTTATATTAAATTTTGAGGATACTATGTCTTAGACATGTACAAACATGAGACTTCTAGGAAAGCCTCTCTCTAAATAAGCAAGCTGTTTAACAATAGGATTAGTATTTACTGAAACTACATCTTTAAAACAAACAACCCCTTAACTGATTTTGTGAATTACCTTAGCTGGCGTAAATTTTGCAGTGCTTACACCCTTCAGATTTAGGTCATCTCATCTCAAGTTGAAAAAGTAGAAAAAGGTGATTCATTTGATTTAGGATTGACTGAAATAAACAGGATTTCATTAAACCTACAGAGCAATGATCTTCTACATCTGCATATAAATAACTGCCTACCACCTGGCAGGGCAAATAACCTGAAATAAGTTTTAAACTGTCCGCTATTCCAGTGCTGTCAGCTTGAATTAATTCTTCCTGAAAAGGCTTTAAAGACTGATCCTCGCGCTGGAAACCAGGATGGTGTCTCCCAAGGGCTGTCCACTGATGGTGGGGAATGATGGCAAACATCTGAGTCCATATCTCACTGCAGTCTGACGCTTTTATCTTAATGGTAAGGGGCAAAGAAAACTTCTCAGCTGCTCTTCCAAATCACACTTCCAAAATCTTGACTAAGAGATCTATAAAACATGTTTTGAATCAGCAAGTGGCAGAGCGCTCCTAAAATAGGTCTGAGATAAATATTTTCCTGAAGAGGGGGCAGGAAAGTGTTGTCCTTCTCCTAACAGCATCTAACCCCGGGGGCTTCTGAAGGAGCAGTCCATGCACAGTAACCATTATCCTTGCCCATATCCAAAACATTTTATTTCAAAACTTATAAGTGGTTTTAAAGCTAGCTTTGGGAGGAATAAATCTGTGAGTAGGTGTGGAAAGGGAGCACTGGAGATGTTCACGTACCTGCCAGTCCTTCTTACTTCTCTTAGTTGTAGTGTGATGCTTCTTGTGTGTGCTAGAGTGAAACTACAATGCTGGGATAAAAGAACACTAACAAACATTGCAAGCCTGTGCTAAAAGTGGCCAAAATTTTAAATCCATTTTGCTTTTATTTACATCCATTATACTTTTATTTTAAACCGACCAAGGTGAGTTAAAAAGATGGGATCTTCATATGGAGGTATAGATAGAGCTACTCAGAAAGAAACTGCCAGAAGTGTATGAGTCCGCAATAGGAGTGACCTGGTAGCATCTACTGGCCTACGTGGAGATTATCCATAAATTTTCATTCACATACATCCACTTTGGATGTCAGCTCCCCAAGTTCTTTCTTAAAATCTGCAATCAAATGGGAAACTACATGCCTCAGTGAGAGAAATCCCTGCCATCTTTACACACACCACGCAGGAGCCATGCTTGGATGCCCCCAGCACTCAAGCTCGATGGTACTGCCTGCATGGGGCTCTTGCCCCTCCAGCAAGCTGGAAAGGATGCAGGGTCATAACAAAGCAAGTGCTCTTTGTGAGTGGCTTAGCCCTGATTTCCTTCCTCTCACAGGCATGGGGTGGGAGAACCAAGCAGTGATAGTTTACAGGGGTTCAGCCAAAAAGAGAAGTCAGCTTTAAAAATCTCTATCACTTGCCCTGACTTATCTGTCTCACAGTAAATCAGAGCAGGCAATAAATGCAGCCCCCACTGTGAGACTGGCACTTTTTTAATGATTATCTAAGGCTAACTCCTTCTGGAGTAAAAGAAGCTTTTCTGCTCCTGACACCTTAATAAAAAAAATAAAGAATATATAGCTCATTTGTCCTCATTCCTTGAAAGCTATTTAAGTACTTCAGAATGGATGCTTATATTTTTGTGCATCAAGGACAGTCTTATGCACTGGAATTGATCCCAGAACAGAACAAGAATAAACAGCATTTGCTTTAGGGACTTACTGAGGCAGATGTAGGCATTATGTAATGTCCAGATTAGAAGAGGAGCAGGCAAAATTCCTTTCACTGAAATAATTCACTCACCTCTCCTTCTATATAATTCACAGTTAGTGTGGGAGAGTTGGGAGGGGGGTTAATTTTCATGGGTTGGAGCATTGCTAAGACACTCTTCAGATGCTCTTGGAAATGAAAAAGGCAACTCCTGATAGTGTAGAGCCTCTCGAGGTCCTTGGTTTTGGCACAGAGGGAATTCTGTCAGCCAACCCCATAACATCTGGCAAGTCCTCAAACTGATCACCATCTGCTACCCAGGGCATTGATCTGTCCCTCTTGGGTTACCATCATGTGTAGTATTTTGAGAAACCATGGCCTCCGGGAAGCGCTCCTATCCATGCACCTGCTAGAGCACGCCAAAGACAGCTGCATCTCATCCTTCAGGCCAGGTGGTCACTGTTTTATTTCCATAAGGTGTGAATGTGTTAGGGAGGGAGTCACCGAGAGCTGGGATGAATGAACTGTGGGGAAAGGGAAGGTTATGAGGTTATTTAGGGTGTTATTTAAGGAAAATAATAATCTTAAGTTCTTGCATTAGCAAAGCTGATTCTTCAGAAAGGTGAAGAATAAACAGGCAGCTGCAGAGTGTCTGCCAGAGCCTGCAGGCTACTGTACGAAAAAGTGCAAAGATTAGAGGTGTGAACTTCCTGCAGCTCCGTGTTGCATCTCCACCCATAAGATCATATATACCGTATATGCAAGCATCATTCTTATGCGTGCCACACCTGGATGGGGTGTACAAGAACACACACACAGAAAAAAAAATGCCGCTCAAAGCAAGCACTGGATCAGACTCCCTAAGTGGAAAATCAAATTCATAACATATTTTTTGTGTCTTCTCCATTTAGTCTCTTTCTGACATCAGTAACAGCTATTGATTTTTACTATTGATATTTCTAATGATATTAGTTCTAAAGCACTAGTACAATCCAACTCTCATTCTTGGCATGACAATATAATAGTAGTTACAGTTCTGTTCAAACCTCTTGTGCAAAACCTGTGATGTCTGCACATCCAGTGTGGTAAATAGCTGCACTCTTATACCTTCTAGCATCGTATTCATTGAGTCCTTTATTTTCAACTATTGAGCCAAAAACTGAGGAACGTGTGACAAGCAAAATTAGGGGTAGCCAATTCTTACTTGACAGTGAGACACTGTCACTTGAAACACTCAGTACTGTAACCATTGTCTCACCTCGTAGCTGGAGAGCAACTTCAGCCTTTATTTTCAACTGCTTGGAATAGAAGATGATGCTTTCGTGGGTTATATCCTTCTTCCACCACGAAGCCAGTAGTTTGTGTACTCTGCCAGCTATGGCTGTATTCACATCATATCTATGTCATCCACCTGGGTCAAGTTCTCTCAGTTAACAATACCTAGGGACTTGGGATGTTAGGCTTTATTCTTAGATTGCATAATAATATTTTGGCTTTATACAACTGTGAGTTTCATACAAAGACCTCAGAGGCTCTGAACAACCTTTTAGACAGATAAATACAACTGCATCTATAAAGTAGAGGCTCAGAGGGATTTGTTCACTACACAGGGAGAACTTTCCTGTGATCACATAGAGTGTATTTTATCATTACGATGGCCAGCTGGAATAGAGCTCCTTTATAGGCAGATGTAAACCGCTGAGGTTTTACTATTTCCTGAGACTGTAACTGAACTTATTCTATATTTTTTTTCTTTCACATACTGTGTACCAATTACAATACCCATACTCAGAATTCACTGAGCTTCCTTTAATTCTCTAGTACAATGGATCACAGACAAAAACTGTATCACATCTGGTAGTACTGTGTTAAGAACCTGTGCAATTTTCTTGGTGAGACTGCTCAGGGAATTATCTTGGCTTGTGCTATAGAAACTTGGAATTATCCTTTAGATTTTTTAAACTACTTGAAAATGATCTACCTACACCCAACAGCTGGTTCCCAATGTGACTGCCAGTTTCAATGAAGAATGTCTTAAAAAGTCTGCAGTATATGATATTTCTGGTAATGCTACATCCAGCCTTACTGAACCAAATGCAGTATTTTCAAGACATATGTTTGTTCAGCACTGAAGGCTCATTTTGTGAGAAAAATGAAAGTACAGTGCATTCTATGCCATGCATAACAGCAATAGCTGTCCTACGAAGAATCTGGAGACATGTTCTTTACTTCAATTTATGGTATATTTTAGCTCTTCCTCTCTCTACCTTTAAAAGAAAAGAAGCTAAAACGTCATGACCCTATTGTCAAAAGTAGTTAAAAACTTCCTAAGTCACCCAAAACACTCTTTCCAGGCCCTGCGAAAACAGAATGCACTGCTACTTTCAGTGACTTCTTCTCAAACCCTTTGCAAGCCTGCTGGCTTCAGGCACCATCTGATAGTCAGTCCGAGATCCGCAAGCAGAGCCCAGGACACTGCTCTGCAGCCTTTCTTATCTGTACTTCTTTCCTCAGGCTGGCAGGGAATTTTGCATCTCTTTCTCAAGCTAAATAACATGAGTTCACCACCCTGCAGAGCATTGCTGCTCAGAGCTATTCAGGAGATTGCCCTGAAGTAGGGAATAGCTACAAGACCAGAATGAACACATAAGTCAATGTCTGAGGCTCCATTTTTTTTTTTTTTTTCCTGAAGAGGAGAAAATGGTGCTTGAACCTTTGGGAGGCAAAAAAATCCCAAGTTGTGCCTCCTAGAAACTTATTTCAGGAGGCCCTTTCCTTTCAATTTGCGTGATGGTATTTATTTTGCTATCTCAGTCTAGCAGTGAGCCAACTTGGCGATTGTCTTCTGTTCTTGTTGACAGGGACTCATGATGTTGTTATTGATGTATGTGATTACGGGGATTAGCTCTGAGGGAGCCAATTACTTTGGCATTCATCTAAGAGGTTGCTGAAGAACTGGATATGACTTCTGAGTTCAAAATTATGCTGATCAATGCCTTAAAATAATGTTACAGAAATTATTCCATTGCACTAGTTAATTAACAGTTGGAAATGATTGGGTAATCAGAATTAATGAACATGGGAATCTGACTCTTTTATGTGTATCACACAAGAGGGAGAAGTAAATGCTGACTGTTAAAGTTGCCACTTAACTATACAGTTTTAACTGTATACAGATCCAAACATAGGGAACTTCTATAAATAACCCTGTGAAAGAAAAGGAAAGTAGAAAAACAGATTACAAACTTGTTCAAAAATCAGCTTTGTATGAAAAACTAGCATACGAATATTTTTAGACTTACTTTTCAATTTCTGAGACAGCATGTGGGCACCTCATCAACTGTCCTGAGATTTATTCTCAAATATACTAAAACATTCTTAGTAGAAAACTTGATCTGGTGAATGAAGATTTTTCTAAGCATCTTGAAAACACCAATAAAGATTCCAACTAAACAGCTTCAGGAGATTAACGTTTCAATGGAAAGTATTGTTTGTACAATGTCCAGCTTCTTGTACACAGAAAGTTTAAGGTTTTTTAATGTCATCTTTTAAAGTTATGCATTAACTTGAAAAAAAAATTGCTACCAGCTTGAGAAGTCATTGGAGTGTTGCTCAGTCTGTGATTTTCTTTACTTAATGTGAATGATGTCAAAATGTGTCTGCACCTAATTTTAAAGAAATTGGAAGTGAAGAAGATACAAAAACATCAAGAAAAATGGCATAAAATATAAACAGCCACCAAAGACAAGAGTCAATGCCTATCCTTCCTCTGTGTTTAGCCCTGCAGTTGAATACCGTGCTCCTCATATTTAGAGCATTTAAGAGTATCGACCAATTCCTGCAAGGTTCTTGTAAAACACTGTTGTAAAACCAAGACTGGTCCCACTGAAGAGTGACAGTGAACGTGCTTACAAGCAGTTCCACAACACAAACCTGATGAAGTGGTAAGCAGCAGCCGGTGCAATGTATCATGGACAGGTTTGTTTTCCCATCCTATTGATGAACAAAAGCTTGGTCCCCATCAAATTCTTCTATCAAGATTCATGTTCTTGTGGCAGTGCTGTAACATCACAGTTGTCTCATGAACACACAGTCTATCTTTGCATTTATTTTTATGAAGAGAATCACTGTGATGCCTGAGATACAGGACTGTGGCTCCTGCAGCCAATACCAGCTAAGCTGTTTCCATCATATTGCTTCACAAATATTTAATTGTGTTGCAAGAAATACACAAGCACAGTCCCTTTTTGTCCCCCACTGATCAGTGCTGTTGGCGGCTGGTACATACTTTGAGAGCGTGCTGTTAATTGGATTACTTGATTCAGCTTCAGAGAGAAATGAAATACTTGGCGAGCTGATTTCACGTCAATACCGGAATGCTTTTCTATCAGCTGTGCCACTGCGTTCACAGCATAAAATGAGGAAACTTGCAACTTATTTGTGCACTATGTCAAATGTAAATTGTCAAGCTAAGAAATATAAAAAGCAGAGCAGAAGGCAACCACACTATTTCCAGGGACTCAAGTCATATTTAACAGCTCAAAAAAAGCATTTCTTTTTTTTTTTTTTAAAGAAAGAGATAGTATTGTTAAATTTTCTTTTTTATTTCTTTCACAAATGTAACATTGTAGGCTACATAGCACAGTCAAAAATTAGGCAGTTAAGTGTTAATGGATAAAGCCAGCCTTCACATATAGTCTACATATCTGATTTTATTCTTGCCTGCTGCAATGAGAAGAAAAAAAAAAAAAAAGTTAGCTTTCTA
>VXAV01004555.1:88866-129548 GCA_013399715.1 Alectura lathami
TCTGATTTTATTCTTGCCTGCTGCAATGAGAAGAAAAAAAAAAAAAAAAGTCAGCTTTCTAAACAGTGCTATTTGTTATGAAGTACAGGTGTTGCTAAGAGTTAAACACCACTTTTTGGGTACAGTGGCACCCTATTCTTCCAAAAGTCCCACAGTGATGCCTGACCCTGCTGAAGGGCAAAAAGCTGACTCACCAGCTGTGACCAGGCTCTAGTCACCAGTCCTTAAGAGAGTGGTATATGGCAGAGAGCAAAGTACTGCTGGATTCAACTCCTGAAGCTGCTTAGTTCCACAGCCATGCTGCCCACTTGAGTATCTCCTAAATATTCCAATATAAAGATGAGGAAGAAGAAGAGTGAGCAGAAGTAGGTCTTAATCTATATATTTATACCTACCACAATAGATATGGGGCAGTCAGGTGCTGTTCCAGTTCTGGTCTTAATTGGACCCTTAATTGAAAACAATTAGTGTAAAGCTTAACTGTAGTCATTCTTCTTTCCCATACATCACCCCAGTGAAGGAAAGGGTACAGATCCTAAGAGAGCTGGCATTTGGGACTTCGGTATATTCCAGAGGGCAGTGTAACTATGTTTTACTGGGGCTGATTTATTTGTGCAAGTCCTTTGCAAGTTAAAATCCCCAGCCAGACCTGTTGCTTCCTCTAGAACTCAGTCTACAGAATTGCATTTGAATGCTGACATCATAAGGCATAAAAACACCTTAATCTGTTGCTATTTCTTCACTATTTGACAAAAAACTTCAGAACATTCCTATTTTGTTGTAATAAAATAGCTTGTTAGGAGGGAAAAAACTGGGTGAAGGAGCAGGAGATGAATGTGGGGGCATGACAACTTTTAGAAAAGTGTTACACCAAGAATCCATTTTTAACAAATACACCATGAATTATCTATTGTGGATGTATTTGCGCAAATACCGATACATATTCATCTATATATCACAGGAATTGACTTGAGGCAAAAAGATACAAATCATCATTTATGTAAAGCCTAAGCAGAAATTACTCCCTATTATTTAAAATGCATCTCAAGAGCAAGGAAATGCCGTAAGAAAATTGCGTAAGATTGTCTCTTCTGTACTCAATGCAGGTACTCATTCACTCATTTTTCTCCCTTTACTTGACATTTACGTTGTCCACAGAAGTGGTAGGGCCTTTGTTTCTCGGTTGGGAAAAGGAGGATGTGAAGCCAAACAAGGAAGCTTAAGCCAGCTGACCTCTAATTCCTATAGGCTAGAGTAGGGAGATGGCCAAGATAACTAAAGATAACTAAATGCGGCCAAATACCGTCTGAAACATGAAATTCATGGTTTTGCAGCACGTAAAACTTTTGAGATGCAAATGAAACTCTGAAAGGGTACAGGCATAATCTTTAACTTGGTCGTGTAATGAGCCACTTCAGTGATGACCTGAAGGCAAACCAAAGGAACAAACGTTTCCATTTTATGTCAGAATTAATGTTTATGTGAGAAGGAAATGGCCTAGCAATCTCAGCACAGTACAAATAATCCTAAACTCTTCAAATAAGGGAGGTTCCAAGGTATGGGTGTTCCTTTATTTATAAACATGGGGAACAAGAGCCCAGGGAGTGAGATGTGGGAGCCTCTCCATTATCCAGTGATGGAGCTTTTATTAAACATGTGCCCTTAGTTGAGAAACTGTACTGGAAAGTCCTGGGAAATAAAAATTCTTCATCCTCAGAAGGCAGCCTGTCATTTGTGAGTGCAAACTCTGCCCCAGCTTGTTATTGTCTCTTCCCACAGCAGAGACTTTCATGCAGCTCCTAAGAGCAACACTCAAAGATGGCCAACAGGATAACAAAGTATTCATGAAGCCCATGCAGTAGAAAGGGAAAGCTGCCCAAAATTTACCTAATATTATACACATTCAGACACACACCCACACCCATAAACCCCTGCATGTCTCAAAATTCTCATAACATGCTGCTTAGGAATGGCAGACTTCAACACACCTTCTGAACTGGTGTGTAAAACACCGATTTAAGCACCTGCACAGATGTTTAGGAAAATATTTAGTTTACTGTTTTAATGCAATTTTATGATATGTTAAAAGACAGCAGTAGTGTCGTTAGAAGCAAAATACATGGATAATTGGGAGGGATTAAAATGACATTACATGCCTGGGCATCTTACAGCAGCTACTGACATCTACACTGACAATGTTAAGAAATGAAGGTCAGATTGTAGGTCAAATACATAAGCGGAGCAGGATGATCAGAAAAGTCTTATTAGTAGCTGGGCTTCTTCCTATTCATCTGCTACAGGAACATTAGCATCTGTCACCTCTTTCTTCACAATCAGACACCCAAGAAAACATGCATCCTCCAACTCAGCATAGAGCCCAACGTCAGGCAGCACCATCCCTGCCCTGCAGTGTGGGACTCGTAAAAGAGGAGAAAGAAGTGCTGTCCCCATTTTCACTCTTTCACACTGAAAGGCCCTGGTCAAAAGCGTTCTTTTAGTATACATATAAAAGAAAATCCTTCCAGGAATGGTGATTATTGACTTTCTGTTTAAAAGAAAATGGAGAGGAACTGAAGTGAGATAGGAGATGTATTGTGGATCGAAGCCATATCACACACAGTTCACTGCAGGAGGCTGGAGGCTATTCCACATCACCAGCAACAGCAGACAGAATTTTTCAGTGTGAGCTCTAGCAAAATGAAATAACTTTTAAAAAGCCCTGAAAGAGAAAAGGCCGAAAGCTGATGCCTCTCTCCCATTGTCTTCTGGCATTGCTGGTGCCTGTGGGATGGTGGATTAGGGCTTTCCTTTGTAGGAGGGAAACAAGTTGTTCTTTCCCTCTTATATGACAACCCTTTTGTATAGCTGGTGAGGGACTACAGCATTATGCATACAGGCTCTGGGGCTTGCAAAATGTGACTTTCACATTTTAATGCTGCCGGAACCCTGTGCCCACTTGACCTGGATCCCACCCACAGGAGCCTCCAGTGCCCCTAGGGACATTCACAACCTGTTGGGCTGCAGCAAAGATGCAGGCATGGGGACGGAGGCTGCTCAATGGCATTTCTGCCTGCTGCGTGCTGACGGTCTGTGCGGTAGGATTTCACTGCAGGTGCACGTACATAGGGCTTTATTCACTTCATACAGAGTAAATCATGCTGTGCTTCTATATGGGAGTCCTGACTTAAAGGGAAGCAAAACATGTCAGTGCAAGGCACCCAAGGCAGGTGGCTCGGAGCTATAAAGTCACTGTCCCCCTTCCCCTTTGGTGGCAACATGTTTCCTGAGATCATGTCTGAGGCATCTGGAAATGATGCAGCATATTACAGGAAAACATGGCATTACTCTTTTTTTCCTTTTGAGACCAAAAAAGATACCATCGTAAAATTTCACAAAGGATTCAAGTGACTTTCAGCACTGTTCTCCATCCCATCGCAAAAGCTGACATTTGCTAATCAGAAGCTCAAAGACTGACAAATGGTTAATTTGAAATAAAGCTGTTTCTTAGAAAAGGAGCTGGTGCCAAACTAAATGCTTCTGAACTTTCTGAACATTAGAAATGAGAGTTACCTAAATTCCTATTTTACTCGCAACCTTTATCATCGTACCAGGCAGATCCAAGGTAGCCCGAACTCTGTGGGACTTAAAATCCAAATCCAAATATCACAGCTTCTGCCTATCTCTTCTTCTTGTGCGTTTGAAGTCATTGGCATCGGAGATAATTTTTTAATGACAGAGCCAAAAGAAGCATCAGAGCTGGCCTTTGCAGGAAGCTGGATGGAGCTGACTGCGGCCGGGAGATACTGGCAGAAGTGCTAATGAGAGACCGTCACATCTCCCATCGTCTGCTGTGGCAGATAAAGCAAAGCCACTTTCACAAAAAGGTGGGGAGGGAGGAAGAAGTAACAGTAAGAAAAGGATTAAAAACTGGCCAGAAGTCTAGGTATACATGCACGTACAAGAAAGATGCTTATGTATGCATGTATGTATGATGGCTTGCAGTAGCTTATTTCATCATTTTGTTAAAAGATTTGAGGAGGACGGTGCTGGTCACAGAGCAGATTCAGAGAGCACAAAGTGGAGGAGGAAAGCTCATAGGAAAGGGAAACAAAAAAGTGGATTCAAAAGAGGGCATTTAACTTTTTGGTAGGAGTTCTGAAGAGAGCTGCCTGAGATAAGAGAACTAATGCAACCCGACTTCCTCATTTCTTATTAATGTGGAGCAAAAAGCATAATGAGTCTGTGTGAGAGATTACTGCAAACATTGCAGGGGCACCTAGGGGAGAGAGAAAATCCCCGAATCGCTTGCCAAGTAGATAGGGAAGCTTTGATATAAAAACAGCGATGAATACTGGCTACAGATGTTCGGCACCTTTGTTCCTGTACCAAAGCATAGCCCATCGAGTGAGGACTGGTATTTCCAGCTTCGTATCTGGTAACAGATCTGCCTCAGAATGACAGGCAGGTGCAGGCACAGCTCGCTGTGCAGGGTTTCACTGGGGCAGGGCTGCCTGGACCAGCCCCACAAGCTCTCTGCGCTGGGTGATCCTCTGCCAGCCCACCATGCACAAGTTCAATTCTGCACGTGCTGCCGTGCCAGAAGGAGAGGTTTGAGTGCATGGCCACAATCCTGCAGCAAAGCTGCAGAGACAGACGTCAGCCAAGAACTTCTACTGTGTCAAATGCAACAGGGCTGAGCCTTCACATGATGAACAGTGCGGTACTGATGCTTGCATCAGGCATTTTCAGAACTTTCACTTTAATATCTCAGTATATTCCCCAGAGCAAAAGACAATTTTCAGGCCAAGTAGAATTAATGAGCTGGGTAACGTTTGTATCTTTTAATATTCCTGTTCCTATGAGAAGATATGCTTATGTTCTGCAATCTGAATACTACAAAAACATTCATGTTTACCATATCACAGCTGAGCTTGGGGTAAATACCACAGAGATTGTGTGCTTGGCTTACTATAACTAATACTCCAGCTAGGAAAGAACTTCAGTTGTGTGTTCCTGGTTTCTTCATTCTGTGCACTTTTTAAACATATATACGTGTGCCAGCATATTTCACAAGGCTTTTGATGTTTTATTATCTCTGTATGTGGGTGGTTTGGTTCTAGCTATAGTTTGAAGTGCAAATTTGCCTCTCAGTTTTCCTGTGTGAAGGTTAAAAATACAGTCACGAAACAGCCCCCACAAGTTTCTTTCTGTGTTTCCAAAGCAGAAATCTCAAACTAGGCACTTTTTGTCAAACATTTGCATTAAAAAAAAAAAAAAAAATCAAATAACAGCCAGCTGTTAAATAAACAGAAAGAGCTTCAAGGCCTACTGTCCCTAGATATTTCTCTGTATCCCAGAAGCATTAGTCGCAATGCCCACCCCACTGAAAATCTCCTGGGAGCAGCAAGCGAAACAGCAGAAGGAACCACGCCGTGCTGGAGATTAGCTCTGTGCCTGCCGCTCTGAGCCCGCTGCGCCTCTCTGGTGCTTTGCATGTTCTCGTGACTCATATGGAAATGAGGAGATGGAGCCCAGCCTGAGTGGCACATCTAAAATCAAACGTAAAACCAGATATTTATTAAATGAGCAGCGCCATCTGAAATACTGGAAACTAAGATGAAAGTGTTAGCAACATGTTATTTTCCACTCTTTCTTCAGTGTTCTCACAAAGCAAGAAAGCATTTTCCGAGTTCTGCTGGTCCACTGGCCAGCAGCAACAGCAAACACTGCAGTGTGGCTCCTGGGAATGACTGGAGAGTTTCTGAAATCCTGTCAGGTGTGCTGCACTTGGCAGGGAAGAGGGAAGGAGGCGGTGTGTTAATTGAGTATTTTGTTCTTTAAGTATATAAAAAAAAAAAAAGAAAACACATCAGAGGGTTTTCTGAGAGATATTCTATGGAAATTAATGTTTAAAAGTAATCTTGAATGTTTAAAAGTAATCTTCTCAAGCTTTAGGGCTGTCACAAAAAAAAAAAACAAACAGAAAGGTCTAAAGGGCTGACTTTTAAAATTAACACCTTTTGCCAGGGTGAAAAGATGCACGAGAGTGTTTCCAGGAAAGAAGGCACCAGGCTGTGCCTGCAAGGGGTGCAATGCCCCTTGTCCAGCCAGCAGAGCTGGCTCACAGTGGCCTAGCAAGCATTTGCTGCTGGTACAGAGCCACAGCAAGGGATCCCTTCTGTGCAGCAAAGGCAGCAGGGAGAGGAGCACGGTTTGCTCAGTCAAATTTTCTCCCCGCAATGCTCTCGAGGCACGTGTTGCCCTTTTTATTATGGTAGTAACCTTGTGAATAAGTTGAGCCCTTCAATGAGACAGTCAGACAGCGAGAGAAAGAAACTAAAAGGGAGATTTTCCCAATTTCTTTGTCTTTGACAGTCTTGAGGTGCTGCGTTAAGCTTAATGAGAATGCACAGAAGTGTGACTTTCAGGTTGGAGATGCTCCGTTTAATGATGGCACCAGATTAGAGCTGATGAAGTAGCTGGTGGCTAGGAATGACCCAATCCCGTGCTGCCAACATGCTGTACCCTTCCCAGAAGGCAGTTATTCTGCTGCTGCTAAGCGTAAGGAAGCGAGGTGAAATACTGATGGCGATAAGGTGTGCTTTTAATGCATGCCAGCCAATGGTAATAGGGTTCTTAATCCACCGAATGCTACAATGACAGAAGTGAATTGGAGCTGTGGCTTGGTCTTTCCTTTATTCCTTTGGATTTATTTTGCTTTATTAATATACTTAACCCTTTCCATCGAAACAGCCTTTCTTTTTCATCTTTTCCAGCTATGAGACCCCTTTTCCTTTGCTTATCCCTGACATTCAATTTCCTTTCAATGCTGCTTTATTTCTGGTCTGCTGCCACCTTCTTTCCCTTTCCCCTCCTCTCCCTCCCTTGCAGCCTGATACGAGCTTCATATTTTCCAGCTGGGCTGAACTTTCAGAGTGTGTCTTTTCATTTGTGGGAGATATGAAATATTAAAAAGAGTATTTCCTCGCTTCACTCTCAGTAAGAGCTTTAAGGACTTGTTACAAGGATTATTTTTCCTCTACTTACTGGAAAACAAAGATAAAATTGTAGCTTTCAAGTAGGTCATTTAATCTTAGAACATTTAATTGTGAGGTTGCCAGCCGTGATTTGATTTTTCATCTTCTTTTGTTCCAAGGTTACAAACCTTCCAATTCATTTATATTTATAAACAATGTTCCCACTATATTACATGCATGGATTATTAGGAACACCTCCCAGTAGAGTACTGTCAACTTTTTGTACATAATTAATTAAAAGCCTCAAAGTTACCTTTTATCAAACTTTCACAGAGGTTTAGCATATCAGAAATCTCAAAATGAAAGAACTCCATTTAGACCAAAGGGCTATCCAGCTTACCCAAGTAAGGAAATACTCTTTATTTCATGGGATTAAAAAAAAAAAAAAAAAAAAAGGATTAAAGCCAAAACGGAAATCACCTAGGGCAGAATGTGGCTGCACTGATAACAGAATTATATTTCACAGTAAAGGCAGCCAAACCCTGGCTCTAATTAACAGACCAGTTCTGATAAAATAAGTCAAAGGAGAAAACTGCTAGCCCAGAACTGTGATCTTACCTGGGAAGGAATTGAGGTGGGAGTAAGAACTGACCCCTAACAGTTACAGTGCTTATAAATCACCTGCAAGGGGAAAAAGACTGGAAATGCAAAGCTCTGCCTATCTGCATGACTGCTGCTTTCTGCAGCAGTTCCTCAAAAGCAAATTGAGCCTTTCAGCTTCAAATTAACTTGCAAAACTTTGAATCCAAGGCCAGGTCAATCTCACACCTGCCTTGTGCACATGGGAGTCTACAAGTTATCGTCCTCATTTCGTACTTGCCATGTGCAACTTGTTTGCCATCCTAACAAATTCTGGTCCTCTGACTCTGAGCTCTCTGCTGGGGCAAGTGCCGCAGTGAACAGGATGTATAGGCAGCAATCATCCCTTTGACTCAGGCTTCCACCTGCACGTAACAAATACATGTAGAACTCCCAACAGCACGTTGCATGTTTAGTGTTTCACTGGGGTTTCGGCTTGCAAGAGAGTTCTCACTCTGTATAAGTTTTGCTGTGAAAGTTAAAATGTTTGAGGAACCCAGAGGGCTTTTTCTCCTTATACCGCTTACCACAAGTTGCCTTGAAGCTGCAGACAGGTCAGCAGCAGTGCAATATGTGCAGGCGATTCTTCTCGCGACGCCTAAGTTAGTGGACTGAACTTTTGCACAGAGGTGGCTTATCTGGACTATGGCTGATGGTTGTCCTACCACCACTTGCTCCGATAGCCAGGAGATAATAGGGGACCTGTGTGTGACCCCAGGAAAGCTCTGAGCCATGCTGCCACCTCTTATCATTTCTAACAGCAGATTGAAACCATTTCCCAGGATCAACAGCTTTCTGTTTTTCAAACACTATAAAAGGCGGCTTTGCAAGGTGGCTATCTGCCAAGGAGTTTTCCTCTCCTGGTAGGTCACCGCTGGCACGGCAGTAGTGTAACTCAACAGACAGTTTCTCTCTAGAGGAAGTCATGTATTGAGTGTCTCAAACGCTAGGTTAGATGTCAGATTTAATTTGAAAATGAGATGCTGTAATTCATAAGGAACTCTTGGCAAAGTATTTGTGATTAAACAAGAAAGCATTGGTTTTACCAAAAGGAGTTCTCTCATTCAGCTTGATACTAATTAACAAGTGATGGTTTACCTAAAAAAATTAAGAACACAAAAGTGAGCAGACATGCTCCGGATTTCCCTAAGGTACTAGAAGACAACAAATGTTAAAAATGCTAATGGTGGAGGCTTTATTCTTATCATAATCTAACCAGCACTCAGGGCACCACCATACTTTTCCATAACAGAGAAAAATTCTCTTCCTCAGAGACTGAAACTGAGATTTTTTATTTAAAAAATATTACACCTTGCAGCACTCTGAATGAGTAATTTATTATACAAACCTTGAACAGTACAGTGCATTTTATATTGCACACATTCTAAGATGTCTGTGCATTTCTTCTACACACATAAACCAAAACCCGCGTGATTGTTTTTCACAGAAATGACTTGGTCTTATTAGACACTGATCCTTGTTTTACTTCAGAAATCTGACAACCATCACACTATACTTCACATGTTTCCAGTGTACATATCTACATCTAAGGTCCTCATCCTGGGCTTCCTGTATTCAGTGGACATCTAGTAATTGCTACCTTAACATAAAATGAATGCTTATTTTTGTTTAGATGTATCGTATCCTGACGTCTACCAGTGATACTAACCCAGTATCCTGTGGCAATAGAGAGGCATAAACAAAAATACCACAAGCTGCCACCCTCTCTGTATGTAGTCCAGCATGGAGCTTCAGACTCAGAAGTTTGTTGATATAACTTGTGAAGAAATATTTTATTCTTCTTTGAATAAATACCAAAGGAGGCTAGTGTAAGGTACAACATTAGGTAAAATTGATTGCTCAGAAGAGATCTACAATCTTTAATGAAAGGGGTGAACATTTTCTCTATGTATAAGGAGCAGAAGTCATTTGAAAAGGCTTGGACATACATTGCCAATTTCCTTAATGATTTTCGTATGAGCTGCAATAAAAAGCAATGATTGCTGCTTCAAAATTTCAAGTTGAAAGCATAGGGAACCCCCTGCTGTCTCTCACCCTCTTCATCCTGTGTAATATCTTGCAGAAATCTTGTAAACTCCATTGTCTTAAAGAAAAAGGAATCATTGTCAATAATGTCTTTTGGAAACCTCCTGTAAATAGTTAAAATTGCCCTGCTTTTCTCAGTTTAATTATTTATGTGGAGAATAATTATATTAGATGTCAGGTTCCATTACCATGGAAGTTGTAAATAAGGCAGAAACCAAAACGAATGTTGTCTTCTCAAGACAGTAAGCTCAGCATTTCGGACAAAATTTTAATTGTTACTTCATTGTAGAATCCATTTAGAATAAGAATGAAATGTGAATCTCAGACTGTACTAAGATTTAGTTTAGAAGAGTTAACCAAATCTGCAGATAACAAGAAGTGAAGGATTTCCCATTGCAGATGCTTGTCTGTACCTGTCAAAGTCTTGCAGAAAATAATATATCCCTCAGCATCCATGTAATAGGTAAAAGAAAGAGTGTTAATGGAGACTGAGTAGAAAATGTGAATATATTATGATAGAATATCATTGTTAAAGCTAGAGTTAATGAGCCTGAATTAATTTCTCTCCATCAAAATCTAAGCCTTTCAATCACACATGTGCAAAGTAGATGCCTGGCATGCCCAAATCTGGACATGCTTCTGCTCACTAAAGAAAGGTCAATGTTGTGATTTATTGAACATTCAATGTATGTCCTGATTGTTTGCGCAAATCTGCCCATTTCTGTGAAACATCAACCTTGCCCATCCTCAGAAGGACAGTGAACTTTTTCACTAACCGTAATGTTGCTGTTATGCACTTTCACAACGTTCCTCTCCTGTCACCAAACAGCAGAATATGTGGACTGGGTCAGATCAAAGATCTGTCCAATCCAGTAACCTGTCTCCATCAGTGGCTAAGGCAGATGGCCAGGGGAGAGCTGAGGACGGTGGCAAGGAGTCTGACACTTCCCCTAACAGTCCCTCAGCTGCCAATCATCTGTAGCTCAGGGACTTCTGGAGTTCTGTGTGGAGCTACATCCGCCGGATTTCCCCTCCAACAATGTCCTTAGTCTTCCCCTCGAGCCACACAGACTTTCAGCTTTCAGAACTACCTGTAGCCCAGGATGTTATGAGAAGAATGACCCTGCCCAGCCTCTGTGCACAAGAGACAGCAGTAATCGTGTTCTGTCTGTGCAGACTTTCCACTTGTACCTATTTAGTCATTATGGTCTTCATTTCTAATCCTGTGCTGCTCTTCTGTGTATAGCATATTTCCACTGACATGTTGATGTTTTATTATTTTGGTGCTTGGTTTAATATTTATGATCTTATGAACTAGGAGAAACTATTTACATAGAATATTAATTCCAAGTTGTTATTATTTGAAGGGACCAGGGTGTATTACGTGAAAGTGTTCTGTTCCATGGTAGAAAAGCAGCATAGGCCTTCCCCTTTACCCAGAAAATAAACATAATCACCATTCCAGTATTGTTCCTCGAAAGGAATATTCCAAAATACGGAGAATAAGAGGAATTTTGTTATGTATAGGTTAAGAGTGCTTAAGAGGACAGGCTTTGTGTTATTCCTGCCATAAGTCAGCTTTCTAATTTCTGAACATATAAAATGTTGTTTTTTCAACTGTCTTTCAAAACTTACTAGATTAGATTTGAAATCTTCTCTACTTCTCATTTACTGTATGCCACTTTTTTTAATTGCAACCAAAATACCATCTGTGCCGAAATTTGTTGTGTGAGGGTTTTGCTTTGGATATCAACTGTTTCTAAAAAACATTGCTTAAAATCAATTAGTCACTTTGGACATAAAGATAAACTAAACAAACAGTTATATATATCTCCCTGTGCCTTTTTTTTCCTCTAGTTTTTATTATATTTTTGAGAAGAAACAGGTTTGCCTGATGGATGGGTCCCTATGTAATGACAGCAGATAAAAATTCTGGAAGAAAAGTTGGGAAAAATACGCATGGAAAAAATGTGTCATCCTGCATGAAGGAAAACATCCCAACTAGCAACTAACATGAATCCAATCTGCCCATAATGGATGATGAGGATTCCGTGCGCTTCACAAAATGTCTTGACACCATGCTCATGGGGACCACAGATGAAGTCCATAGCCAGGGATGAAGTCCATTGCCATTCCCGAGTTTGCGTCCTTCTCTGAACATTGCTGGACTGCAACATTAGCTGAGGAACAGTCCCCCCAGTGCCCCTGATGAAAATACCTCTGTCACCTCCATGCTAATATTTTTTCTGTGATAGTGCCTGTAGCATGCTGGGTATAGCCTGTATGTAAGGTGCAGGGCTTTTGGCTGTGTGTTCATGATCAGTTTAAGTCTTGTTGCTACTAAGAAGGAAACCCTACCCTGCCACTCACTGCCCTCCCTGTAGAGCAAATGCTGTGACAATGGAGGAAGCTTTTGTCACTTTGAAAAGTCAAAGTGACAAAAAAACAAACATAACATGACAAACAGTTACTGGATAGTTTTCATCATGAGGAGGATCCTGCCCAGTCCTTCAGCAATTTGCAGCAGGGGCACCGAGACATCCCTTCAGTCTGCACTTAGGCACAGTCAAATTCCAGTCACAGGAAGGCAGGTGAATCCCTGAGGTCATCTGACACTACAGCACAGGCCTGGGACTCAGGGCTGTTTTTCTGCAATACTTAGAGCCAAAGTTTTTAAAGAGGATTCAAATTACTATCTCTTTGCCATCATAAAATTTATCTCAGTGGGATTATTTACATGAGATAAAGGTCACAGGCACAGCATCTTGCTAACAGAGCACATGAACAGTACATTTTTCTAAACCTAAGTCTAATTATTTCATTTTTCATTAAAAAATATAATAAAATGGAAAAAAAAAAGAAAAAAAAAAAAAGAAAAGAAAAGAAAAGAAACTCTTCACTGCAGCTTGTACATTTTCCTCTTTCTTCTGGGAGGACAACACCTCTTCTGTGTAGCCTAATGCTTTGGAAACATGAGAGAAGCAAAGGAAAATGTCTTCTGTTAGACTGAGATAAGGCATTGGGATGAGAGTCTTGTTCCAGGCCATTTCAAAAAACAGTGTTAAAGAGACTCTTTGTATTGCCTGATTGCACATCTTTCTACATCAGAACTTCTCACACTGGGTCCTTCCTCCCAGCTCTGCCAAATATTGACCAGTGTCCTTTACCCATGTCTTCCTACCTTTCTGTGCCTCACTTTCTTAGCTGGGAGATACGGGCACCACACTTCTTTCTTTCATCCTTTGTCAGTCAAATATTAAGATTGCAAACCCTTCAGAGATCAGGGTGTACCCATCTTCCTGCTTGTACATAAGGGGCCTTACTTGGCTTTTCAAATAAGGGTGGTGGATAATAATAGAAAATACGTAGAGCTGGTGCATAGAGTTGTCCCAATGATCCTTAATCCTCTTATCTAAGTTATACAATGACAAATAATTGCATTTTGCACAAACAAGAGCTAGAAATGGCCTCCATTGTCCCATGGTGGTTGCATGCAATGAATCCAGAAATGCTCCAGTTAACAGCCATGAAGAATCCTTCTTGACTAAATCAGCTCCATCTCTCACTGCCCTTGACAGGAAATTTCCATGTGTTATTACATCCATTCTGCTTATGTATGTGCAATATATACCTCTGATACAAATTTTACAGGGTTGCAGATCTTTGGACATGACACTAAGAAATGAGGGCTTTGGAAAGTAAAAGACCAAGCCTTGATATTAGAGTACAAATATTTATATTTACTTTGTAAACTTAAAAAATTGCGAACAATTGCCTTGAGAAGGCAGACTCACAGGTGAAACAAGCCCTGTAGGCCTGATTTTACTAAATGCAGGGAAAAAACTGTAATTTTCAGGACATTGATCTGTGTAATGAAGTAATCTAATCCTGAAGAAGATTCAGAAGATTCTTTTTTTTTTTTTTTTTTTTTTTTTTCTCCAGAAATCCCTAAGACAGAAGCTTTGCTGCTGTTGGAAAACACTTTCCCCAAGAACACTCAGATTGTCTAGCATGGACATGTATAATTGAAGAAGACCCTTACGGCAGCAATCCTCCCATGGGGCTTTTCCAGCTGGTAAGAAGCATGATTGAAAGCAAGCTATAGCCTCAACCCAGTCCTCCCTATCCAGCCAGGACCCCCACCAGGCAGGGCCAGGCTGCACGTTCAAGATTTGCTGTTTGCCTGTGTATAGGTGCTGTATGTACTGTAACACGTGCAGACCATCCTGTGTGCTACACATGCCACAGCGCATACAGCACAAGGTGCACGGTGTGCACACCGTGGTGTACGCAGCACAGCCCCAGAGTGGCGAGTCAGCACATCTTGATGTAGACGACAAACAATGGGGAAAGGTAATAACTTTGCAGCTGAGGCTGTTCCTGCTCGCCCCACCCTGCCCTTCAGTGTGAATACGATAAACTTTGGGTTTTGTCATTTCCTTTGGGCATATAAGTAGATTTGAAATTCTGGACCAAGGCAAATTAGCAGAGATCTCTTTATATCAGTGAAGTGATGTCAACTTACAGACTGAGACACCTTCTTTTTTTACTTTTCACTACATGTCACATATAAATTGGGGTTGAAATTCCTTGCAGACACTGTAAGTCTAGGCCTTCTTTTCAGACCAAGACAATGTTACCTTTTGAAAAGTAATTTAATAATTCAATATTAATTTAATAATTAAAAACAATTAAATAGCTCTTTTGCAAGAGAAACCTGATGAGGTGGCATCTACTAACAAATCCACATTTTTAATTTGCCTCTGCTACAAAGCAGGTTGGCTTGCCCCTGTGCTTCTCAGTTATAGCAGCTTTGATTATAATTTACTCTATAAAAATAGTCTGCATCTGACAGCATGGAACGCATTTTTTTCAGATATGGAAAACTGTAAACAGATAACAATAAAAGCATCATCTTGTATAATAGAGTGAATGAGAGCATGACAACACCTTCTGTACTATTATCTATCTGAATGAGGTCAAAATTTCAGCTGTAGTGACTTCGTGGTCGCAGAGATCACAAACTGCAAGACCGAAGAGGTTAAAATAGAAGGGCTTTAGTCAGGGAGTTGTATATGGCTACGATACATGAGACAACCTGTAGCTGTTATATCAGAAACTGGTTTTCTTAATACAGAAACTAGGTTTCATCTCCTGACTTTCAATAGTTTACAATACACAGTTCACAATAATTCCCATTGTTGCTCAACAGTAGTAAGAGAAATACCGCTTCATTTAAAGATTAAGAACCCCCAAAATGGAAGAAAACACAGAAAGTGCCAGAAATACAGACATTACAAATTTACGCTGGTGGATTTTGGTATAGTCCTGCATACAAGAACGTCCCTTTTGAGGAAGAGGCAGACAAGTTCAGCAGAATATGGTAATACCAACAGGAATATTATGGTAAATTTGATTTCAAAAAACTCAAGAAATAATTTCAACAAACTCCTGAAAGAGGTGCTTGCTCTGTACGGCTCCCCAAACCCCACAATGGATGAAAACAATATTTAGGTTCTTTCCCGGATGCAGAGGCACAGAGACGTTTCCACACAGCTTCAAAATTCATACTTATCCCTGCCCTTAGATGGTCAGTCCTTAAACTCATGGAACAGTAAATACTGGTATTTAGCCATAAATGCCACCAAGATTACAAACATAGAGGTCTGCTATGAACACCAGTCTGCTCTCTGCCAGTGTTCATACTTAACATTTCATGCCATCTTATTAAGGACCATGTGAGTATATAATGTAATTTAGAGGAGCTTTTCTGTTCATAAAGCTATAGCATCTCTAGAGAAGTTAATATTTGTTCTGGGGATCAACTAGCACTATAACAGAAATTAAAGATGACTTTTTCATCTAAAAAATCCTTTCTCTAAGCCTCATTGACTTTGTGCCCTACACACATTCTAGGGTTTGGAGCAAAAACAGAGAAAGGGAGTCATAGACTCTGATGACAGAAAAAGTCATTTATTGGAGGATTTTATCCGATTTGATCCTACTCACAGTATATCTCAATTTGACACAATGTTTTAATCAAAGTATGATTTTATGAATATCCACTTCTGCCTTTTGTAATGGATCCTAGGACTGAGAAAACCCTATGCTAGGAAGTAGGACCTAGCCGTTGAAGTAATTCTTGCTTAGTACCGTAAAACTCAAGAAACAGATTTCAAAAATCAGTGCATTAAAGGAACTAGGACACCAGTGAAGTCACTGGGCATTTATGTAAAATTCCTTAAACAATGGTTAATTGCATAAACATGTTACAAAGAACATAACTGAGCAGAACCAAGCAGGCCCAAAGGCTGTATGTGATTGGGCCTCTTAGGTACCAGAAGTGCCACAATCTGCTTGTGGAGAGGCACAGAAGCACCAAGGTATCAGTCATCATCCTGCCCCTCCTCTTCCAGGAACAGCACTTTGGGGATGTGAACTCTGAATGGCAAATCCTTTCACAGCTGCCAGAGCCCTCCTTAAACAAATACCAAACAATTAAAAAATGTGCTTCATCTCCCAAAGGATGTTAAATCAAGAGGAAATTCAAAATACAGAGCTATTTTCTAAATTTGTCTTTATGCAATTTAATGTTTAGAAGAATAAGAACACCGTGCCCAAAGCTCTATGATAAAAAATGGTAAGTTTTTTTTTGTTTTTAAATCCCTGAAAAGTTAATCAGGACAATATTTTATGCAGATATGCTGCCTAGACCACCTCATGGGAACTCAGACCACAATCTTCTACTACGTCAAAAGGAAGGAAGAAGCCATAACAGGTAGAATATTGTTTTCCTTACAATTTTACTATTCCACATATCTTTTTTGTGTTAAATTCTATAGTCTAAATCTGAATGAGGGCACCAATACCTGCACTTTTAGTATGTCTTGTTTAGAAATACAGGAAATTAGACAATTCAGAAGCAATCTTCTAGATGAGGAAAGGCAAAGGAAATCTATGTGTTTGCTCACAGCTAAGTGGTAACTCTCAGAAAATAGTTTAGAATTGCAGTAACAAAAAGAAGGGATGCCAGCATACCTACCAAAGAGCAGAGTTAAAATTGGGACGTTATTTTGGATTTGTATATTTGACTTATGTCTAGAAAAAAAAATTTCAAATGCATTGCATTAAACTAAGGGTGGCTGGATTTGTTGGGGAACATACAACACTGCAAACATGACTGCCTGGGGATGCAAATAGTTACTGAGCTTACAAAAGCCATCCATGTCTTAGGGAACACAAATAGCTCATGTGCTGTTCCCCTCCATGATCCAGAATTGAATGTTTTAATTCAGGCGGGCTCTGGGCTCTCAGTTGTCACTCCTTTGCAAATCTTTACATCTCTGCCTAATTTGACACACAGAACCGAAGATTAGTTCCACCAAAGTCCTGTGATTTTTTTAACCACAGAATCAAAAATCTCCCGCTAATTCCAAGTGAAAGAGGTCAGAGACTAAAGGAGAGAGCTTTATAACAAGTAGGGTCAAGCAGAAAGTTTGCAGTCCACAATATGAACACTGTTTTTATTATATATCAGTGCTCTTCTCTGAAGGACTATTCTCTCTCCAGCATGGCAGTTTCTCTTTTCTGAATGGCCATTATCAGCTTTGCACTGAAGTTGTTTGTAAATGTTCCTTGTGATATTTCCTTTATTTTTTTTTTTTTAATCAAGACATTTTTCCAGCATGAAACAAGACTTTTATTGTTCAAATATAGTAGGCAATGAACCTGCAAACACAGCCTTTATAAGCCCTGCAAACCTCCTCAATGAGCAAAATGACTAAATGTGATGGACATTCGTAAGTCACTCCATATCATTCATCATATTTCCTGAAGTTACATTAATTCCTACAGGAAGGCATAAATGTAATGCACATCCTGAGGAGCCAGCAGGTTGGCTTACCCTCTAGGCATAAAATAAATATGATGCTCACTTCCTTCCTCAAGAGATGCAATTTTTGCATGTGCACAGAGCAGAAAATCAATGTCACTCAAAGTGAGGGGATATTCTACTAACCAGCCACACGGGCACTGGTTTTGTTTTTAGCATGGGCAAAAGTTCAGATTTAATCCTGCTTCCACTGCATTCAGTGGACAATTTTTCCTCTGAAGCTCAGGCAGAATTTTATGTGTAAGGCTTTTGACCTACCTCTGATTTTGAACAATCAGATTAGAAGTGCAGACTTGATTTCCAGGTGAACTGAGAGGCCAGCAGTGTCTGGGCCAGGGCTGCCCAGGACCCCTTGAAAACAACCACAGAGACAATATTATGTCTGCAAGAATCCATAGAAATGGAGCACATAAAATCTTTTCAAGTGAAAAGATGCAAGTGAATACAGCACAAAGAGATTAAACAAGCCTTTTCAGTGAAACCTGGTACAATACTAAAGCAAGCTTGACATCCTGTGGCCAGAGCTAGCATGGGAATGACTCAGCCTTCAATAAACCGAGCTTACTTTCTCTGGAGACAGTCCTACACTTTAGGGCTTTTATTTTTGTTTGAGATAGGTGTGACATTCTTGTGACAAGTGAGTAAGTATCTTGGAAGAAAGGATACAAAAGTGCGTGCTAAATATTTCTGACAGGGCATGACCAGGAGCTAAAAGAGAGCAATTCCGTGTGAAAGCCAGGATGGCATCATCAGAGGGTAAACGGTCTTGCCTTCCCCTTTGTAGTCCAGAAAGTCTGTGTGACTCCTCTGCTCCAGGGAAACCCTTCCCTGAAACAGGGATGCAAATACAAATGCGGGACTGGGAAAGAACAACTAAGAGCACAGAAAGACTAGTTTCTCCTGAACTCAGTTGGTCTAAGCTGAAATGCAAATATCTCTGAAAAGAATATTTAGTCATAATCATAAGGTCTTTTTAAAAGGCTGCTGCTTCTTTTTGCATCCCAGATTTCACAAAAGAAAGAAAAGCTGTCGTTAAAGTAACTGCAATAATTGTTATAAAACAATCACATGTAGCAATCTCAGCTCATTGATGCACAAAGAATGTACCACATCAATCACTGTAAACCTCTCCAAACCTACATGCTCATGTAATTTGGGACAACTCATCCTGCAGCAAAGATAGCGTGGCAATTTGCTAAAACTTAATATAAAACAAATTATTTCTGTTAAAAGAACAAACGGTAACAAAAGGGATATCTCTAGATATACAGTTGCTGAGGCAAGACCCAACATTTCAGTTACACAGTACCTAGGGTTGAGTAGTAGTTAAACAATTCACAGAAGATTGTCTTTGAACTTTCAAGGTCATTGGTATACTTTTAAAAATAAGTTAACAGATTTGTTGCTAGGCTTAAGTCAGGCTCGGTATTTATTTGCTTTTGCTTTATTTCTCAGAGCACGCAAAATAAATTGCTGTTAGCCAATTTCTTTTAAATATTTAGCTATGGCAAGCTTTCCAGGTTAACAGCATGGCCTTTGAGTCAGGGTATTGTTTAGTCGTGCTGGAAAAAATAACTGAGTTCTGCATACTTCTTATTCAAATTACTCACCCACTTTTAACTGCTTTCCTGTGTCTTTGCTCAGGACAGCTATAAACCTTTTGACACTCTTGAATGGTAATGGCTTGTATTTTAGTCTATGTCTCTATGGAGAGATCATGTCCAGTCCTGAGGAGACAAAAGCAATGAAGCATTTTGAACATTCAATTACTTCCTCTCTTTCTTTTCTTTTTTTTTTTTTTTCCCCCCCGTGGTAAATTTCATAGTAGTCTGGTTTTGTTCAAGTTCAGCACAAAGCAAATTCCTAATTCATTGAAAAAATGTTTTTACTGTTAGAACAAAAAGTTATTAATGATATGAAGGAACATACTGAACACTATTTCAGCTCATCATAACAAATAGGTGTTGACTCTAAACATAGACTTAATGTTGCTGATAATAATGTGCAAGCATGGTTTTGGACTCAAGGTAGACTTTCCAGGACTAGTAATTTTTAAGTCATCTTTAAAATATGGAACTTGACAAATTTATTAAGAAAATAATGCCAGGAAAATAACCCCAGTTCTGTTACGTCATGTAGCCATTCTTCTAACTGTAAATCTCATTTCAACCAATTTGATTTCTCTCTGTGCCTGAAAATCCAAAAAGCTTCAATGGTAACTCAGCTCAAATTTGTGACTGACTGCTTAATGGAATGTAGGTTTCATCCAAGCTAAAATAAAGTTTGTAGGTACTTGCTAGCTCAACAGCAAACACTCCTGGAATTTTCTGTGTATTCACAAGGTGAACAGGAGATCACAGCTCTCTGGGCTTGGTTTACTCATGGAAGGAGGTATCATCAACCTAGACACCATATGCACACAGAAATACAATCTGTGTTAATTAGAGAGCTACTATAGAGGTGACAACATGCTAATGCTAATAATGCCTGCCTGTTTCTAAGGTTTTTCATTTCTATTTTTAAATTATCCCATATTAGAAAATGACTGTGCACAATGTCCTTACTGTTGTCCATGCACTATTTCCTGTTTCTAATCAGTAAACAGTTACAATAGTTTAAACCCTTCTTACTTAAAGAAGAGCTTCAGCTTTGCAGAATAATAAGCAGACCTCTGTCAAGAGCTTGTTTTTTTTTTTTAGGAGATATGTAAACGCACAGGCACATGATCTTCCCTTTGCAAAGGTAGTTGGTGGCAATTATAATCAGGGTAGAGATGTGTCACTCCAAATCTGTGAGTTGTTATCCATCAATACTTGTGCTAGGAAGTGTTAGTTCAGTCTGCAATATGCTGAATGTTCTTGTTGATTGAAACTATTTAAGGATGTCAAATCAAGGCTTTTCTCTATGCTGTACCACACCTGTTCAATTTATATTTCATTGTTGTTACAACTGCCACAAAAACAAGCATTTCCTGTACAAGAGACCCCACTAACACTTCCAAAGCTGAGAATTTGTTTTGCAAACTAGTTTGATTTGTGGAGTAAAAGTCTCAGGGGTACTTATCAGTAATTTTCAAACATAATTCTAGACACCTTAGAGCTAAATGTTTAATGATGTGTAAATGAGATTTGGGGCGAAATGAGATCTTTACAAAGCAGCCTGACATCAAACCCACATTGTTTAAATACCTGAACATAAAAGCTACATTTGCAATAAGGACATATTCCTACTGCATTTCAATGTCATTTCTGCTGTCATGACATTAATATGCCTTTGGAAATATGGCTCTAGCCTCTCAAATGACTTGGGCATTTTTAGGTCACTGACATTAGCTTATTTGCCTTTGCAAAACATGCCATGGAACCCATGCCCTGCCAGATGCCTTTCTTACCCCGAACCTATCTTCAAGGAAAAAACTATATGAGCAGCAACTGTTGGACAAATCAGGTAATGAACTTTGGTCTGAGGGAAGTTGGAAGGACTGAAGGGTCTCTTTCTGCTCCCTGGCTGGATGACTGAACTTTTACAGTTAGGTTGGTGATCACATGCAGCTTAAACAACAAACAGGGCTCTCCAGATGCATGTTGAGGTGTTTGTGTATTTATTTACAAACAAACAAACAAACAAAAAAAACAATAACTGGAAAAGCAGTAAAACTTTAGGAACATTGTAAAACCTGGCATAGTGCTCAAGGCCAGGCTGGATGGGCCCTGGGCAGTCTGACCCAGTGGGTGGAAACCAGCCCATGGCAGGAGGGTTGGAACTGGATGAGCTTTGAGGTCCCTTCCAGCCCAAGGCATTCTATGATTCTGTAAAAGTAAACAGAACTGTTGCTGTTTCAGTAGGTATTTTTCAGCAGCTAGAACCTGCCTATTGCATTACATCCAAAATACAACAGGAATAGTTTCATGCCCTAGTATCTGGGCTGTAACAGCATGACCGCTAATACCACAATGGATGTAGCATCAGTGCAGTCGGAAGAGAAAAGGAGCATGACTTACTATGTAAACTAGAAGTAATATCTGATGGCTCGTAGAAACACAGTGAAGTGTGATTTAACTGTGGTTTGAAAATACCAGGGGTGAAGTCTCGTTGTATTTAGAGCTATTTAGTTAACTCCTGACTGGTCATTAGCGTAGTTACGCCTACATTAGAAACTTAGAAATGGCTGTTTCTTGGAACAAAAGGTAAGAGAGTTTTTTATTTCAGCTTTGGGTTGTTCTTTTAAATGAAAGAGAAGCCAAAGAACACCAACAGAAATGCTGAAATAAAGCAATTTTCAATTTCATGGCTTTCACAATAGCCATGCTGAGAAGAAAGTTAAGATTTTAATTTAATTTGATACTCAAATAATAATGGGGGACAATTGTTTTGATCTGTTATTCATCATGTTTTGGACAACTGTGTGACAGATTTGGGCACATTTTTAAAAAATTAATAACATGTAAACTGCATTATGCTGCATCGTATTTATATTTTCCCAAGCTACTACTACGGTTTTCTAATTGCACTGTTGGGTCTCTTACTCAAATCACTATTTTTAATTATTGACACGTAAAACAATCAAATGTGATGCTTCAGCAATAAATTAGCATGATATTAGAGGAAAACAAGCTGAACATATTCACTAATCAAGTCAATGACTCACCAACATGACTTCAATCTGCACAATTATGAATGTTGAACTACACAGTCCAGGTTTTCCAGCAGTTTGCAGGCAAGCTCAACAGCAAACAAGGAATGATGCCTAAACTGCCTGCTGTCTGAGCTGAGCTTCTACCTCTTTTTAGGATCCAATCCAGTGCTCATTTAGGCAAGAGAACACTTCTGACCTAATTGCACAGGCACTAGATCAGGTCTCAATTAATGCATTTGGAGGAGGTAGAAGCCATCCTCTTCTTGGTCACTGACGGAGCTCCCAGTGGGGGATAACAAGGATCAGAGCATAGTCTTTACTTGAAATAATTTAACAGATAACTGAAAATGAAACAAAGCTGCTAGGACAGAGATTTACTGACTTGAACAAATCTCCTGCAACCTCTGCCCTAAAATGTCAGCATTACCAAGGGGGCTGATCTCCCTACTGATAAATGTGGGGAACTGCCTTATTTACTGGCTTGCCCTATACACACACGCACAGTCTTTAGGGCGGGCTACACAAACAGAATTTCTGCATAGCTCTCAAAATACTGCCCATCTACTTTTCTAGAGAAATCGAGGTGATAGGAGATGCACAGTCTCTGACCCCAGAGGAGTGGACAAACCAGTACAGCTCAGCTGAGCTGGAGTAAAAGGGGAAAACAGGCAGGGATCTTGCAGTGTTGCAGGCAAAGAGACCACAAATTCCTGCTGCCGGTGGTTGCCAGCAGTGAGGGATTTTACACAAGATTCTGCATGGTCAAAGCCTTTATCTGCTCTATCTGCTTATCTCAAGCCCTAGAGAAAGCGTTTGCTTTGTGTGAAAAAACAGCCCAGGATCTTGTACTCTCTGATACTATGGACTCAGTAAGAAGATACATCAGACCATTATATACTGAGATTTGCACTGAAAATGAGCCTCCATTAAATATGCAGAGATTTTTGGTGTGTTTTGCTCCTCTTGCCACCTATTTCTTCTCCATGAAACTGCTCTATTCCCGTTTGTGGCAATGTGAAATACAGAGATGTCGTATTTAGCACACAGCCGCTCTGCCTTGGCATGGCACAGCGCACAGCAGCTGAGCGCTGAGTGCCGCCGACACTCCCCCAATCTGTCCGGGGCCTGATGCAGCTGGAGTCTTGGCAGGTTGGCACTTTTACAGGCACCGTGAGACGCAAGTTTTGATCTGCTTGATTCAGCCCAAATGTTAATGTTTTCCCCCCATGCTTTTTAACTATAAAAAATTATCCATGAAAAAAATAGAGTTAGGTATTAGATGTCTCTGTCTTCCTGCAAAGTTTGAGTGTTTTTAGACAGTCTTTCCATTTTCTGCATCATCTTCTGCTCTTCCAACTGCTGCTTGGTGACACAGATTACTGTGCAACACATGAGCTCCCAAAGATTGCTCAGGTCAATAAAATTTTAGCCAGAGGCAAGCATGCAACATAACAGAAACACAGTATTTCAGCAGAATAATTGCGGGTGTTTTTTTGTTTTATTTTGTTTTGTTGCTGTTGTTGTTTTTATTACTATGGCTGAATGTCTCCATCTTGATCACACAACATGGCTTCTATTCAAGTAGACTAAACAAGGCATATGCAAGGATTGTAAGATTACAGCCTTCTGGGTCTAGCGTTTGCTGTAACATCCCCATTGTGAAACTGGACACGCAATATTCATTGCTTGCCTTACACTCTAGCTGCTGAATACCATCCAGTCCCTGCATACATAGGTGGTGTGAAGCTAACTCATTCTGTTTAACACTAAGCACAGGGGGATGCAGAGGTCATTAGTTAGCAGCCAAAGATCAGGAGGCGTAAACAATCCCCTGCATATGCATGGCAATTTAATATGGCCTGGAGAAATTCCAGCATAATTTGAAAACACAAAACAAGTTAGTTTCACAGTCTTGACTGCTCCTTCTGTAATACAAGCTTTTTTTCCTTTGTGTGACCAGTTTATTGGTGTTTTTTTTTTTTTTTTTTCTGAGAAATCTGATTTTCATTCTACCTAATGAACGTCTTTTCCAAAAAAAAAAACATGCTGGTTTTCCACTGACACTCGGTTTCAAGAAATCACTTGCCTCTTGGATAGAGCTGGCATTAAAAAACAAGCAGGGTTCAAATATAATAAAAATAGCCAAGTGGCTTTTTCCTTAAATTTTATTTTTTTTTCTCTGTATGTGCTACTTTATTCAACTCATTCACCATTTCATTTTTCACAGACTTTATTATCCGCATTCTCAAAATATCTGACTTTTTTTTCTCTCCTTTCTGCTCCGGGTTTTTCAGTGCAGTATGTGCTAACTGGAACCCAGATAAGTGAATTGTACTCTCCAGTTTAGTTGGAGTTATGATAAAGAGTTTCTAGTAGAGTTTCCCTCCCTGTCTCTTCCTCCCCTCTCTCTCTTTATTAATCTTTGATAACCCTCTTTTTGATCTGGGCACTACTCCCTGATAATTTATGGATGCTTTTAAAACTCAGACATGGGATTACTTCATTTGATTCATGGAAGGCCACGAGCACTTCAAATTAACCTTTTGCTTCCTTGGGAAAAAAAAAAAAAAAAAATTACTTTGGGGATTTGGTTCACCTGTTGAAAGGAAAGCTGTCTCTTCTTATTTACTGAGATTGCCTCAGTACCATGGAGATGACTCATGCATACTCTGCAGGGCTTAGATGGCACCGTAAATTTACTGCTGGACACCATGGACCTGATCCAGAGCAAACTGAGGTCAGAAAAATCATTCCCATTGACTCCAACTGCAAACCTGCATTATAGTGAGTGCACTTTGTTCCCACAGAATTAATGGAAGGAGACAGTGTTTAGTATATCAAAGAACATGTAAAGGTGACACCATATTGTCCCATCTACTAAAAAACAATAGCACAAGGTGACATCATCACACCACTGACAATTTTATTCTCTTACCTCCCTGTATCTGTGTTTACCATCTTTTTTACCATCTCTCCAGAGAGAGATGTGGTCATTGTCCAAAGCATGTATTGTATTAGTCCCTGCTTTTCTACCAACCCACCAGGAGGGACAACATTTGCAAATACCTCATTAGAATGAGAATAACAACTCCCTATGGCAAAAGAGAGACCAATTGAAAGGATAGCTCACCTGGGATGGGGGTTAGAGGTCTATGGGACTGATCTTCAATATGAGGCCTGTGGATTTCTAAGAGTGTGAGAGACTTGTTTGCAGAGGTCCACAGAAAGGAGCTAAGGAAAGCAGTCACACAAATATCATCTTGTGCTGAAAGAGTTTGCTTTACAAAAGTGTCTAAGCTGTGATTTATGAAGACTTCAGAAGATCTTTGTCTAATGCTGCCCGTGAGCAAAACAAATAGGATGATACTATGTCCTTATATATGCATCAGAATTTGAGTGCAAACACCTTCAAGCACTGAATGTGGTTCCTGTGTTTGAAAACCAGCCAGATCAGAAACGTTCCGTCCCTGTTTGTGGCCATCAGACAGGGAGCATCATGCCATGGTTCTGAGAAAATAAAGTTAGGCAGAGGGTAAAACAAGAGCAGGTACTGAATTTGCTTTCTGCTCTCCTAAACATTTTACAAACAAGAACAGTACAATCAGAAAATGAACCCAGAAACTGGGTTAGTACTAGCTTTCTTTGTTTTCCTTCTTCACAAGTTTCTCCTCTGTTCCCCTCAGTATTCAGACACAAAACTGATTCTCTAGATCTGGTCTACAGCCCTGGTCTAATTGCTTGACTCTTTTACATAACTACTAATGAGTGGCATGATTGTATTGTTCAAAAAGCCTGCAAGAACAGCCATGAACTTAGGAGGGCAATTGTACTTTATGGGAGCTGCGTTGTGTGTACCCAGCCGGGCAGAACGGGGTGGTACCAGAAGCCCTTTCTGTTAAAGCCTTTCTGCTCAGACCATCCATTTTCTGCCTCTGATAGCACCGGCTGCCACAATATTAAAAAAAAAAAAAAAAAAAAAAGGAAAAAAAAAAAAAGAAAAGCCACTCCAGAAAGCATGAGAAATGTCAGGATGAATATTGTCTTTTCATCTTCACTGGAGATGATTCCTGGCTTTAAATGCGAGTGTTACACCCTGCATGGCTTATCCCACTGCCTTGCTTGAGCCTGTCTGCCTCTCTGGCTCTTAATGAATCAGGACTCTGTGAAAGCTGGCTTGGTCCATTATACTTGTTCATCTACAGTTTTCGTTAATACACAGAGTTTATTTTATCATGGTGCAGATTATTACATGCAAGCCATCTGATATTCAAATATCTCATCTGAGCACAATTTTCTTGCTTTTTATCCCACGATGTGAGGTTGTCACCAGGAGAATGCTGTTTGTTAGAACTAACCATGTAAGAAGAGATTAGTGTAGGTAATCTTACATCCCTTAAATGCTGGGAACCCCCAGTGGTGTAACACTGAACAGGCCTCTGATGCACTCACAGTACACCGCGAGGTCCCCATCCATAGCAGAGNTGGTCTGACAATTATGCAGACTCCAACAGGACTCAGGAGACATGTAGAAGAAGCAGCAGCTTTTTCACTCTAAAAAGCTGTGCAATTCTATAGGTTAAATTACAGTAAAAAGACTGGCAACTTATGGACCGTATCTTAATTCATATTTACAAAGAAGGCTTTGAAATAGGGTGTTTTTTCCTGAAACTGCATGGATTCTCTTCTTATAGAGAGCTATCTGGGCCACATAACCCAGATTCTCCCTTTCTTCTTTCTCCTTTGTTTCTCTGCATAAGCCAAGTACTCTCATAAATCAGTCTTCTCCAGTTCTTCAGGAAACAACTCAAATGCCAAAGGGACCAAAGAAACAGCAATAACTATAGTGACACCAAAAGCCGAAATAGCACCTGGACCTGCACTAGCAGCAAAACATGCAAGATTTATAGGCATTACTGAGCCAATGCAGAAAACTGAGCTGAAGTCATCAGCCTAGAGCGAAGCAAACTTGCTGTGCTGTGGCACTGGTGAAAAATTTTTCTTCAAGGTCACTTGATCGTAGAAGCTCCAGAGTTTTTAGGAGAAAATGTCTGTAACGTATACATCCGATCCTGTGTTTATGCTGCTACTCTTCATCTCCCTGGTAGCCTAGGGAGAATAAGCCTATGTGTTGAGATGTGAGTGGATTATACGCAGCCTCAGACGGCCAAACTGTCCACTGCAGTGAAAAGCATTAAGCCTCAACACAATGCAGAACAGAGAGAAAAGGTAATAAAGGAAAAAGAAAACAGGGAAAAGGAAAAGGGAAACAGGAAAGAAAAAAGAAATATCAGGATGGCGTATTTTACAACTTCTGCACTTAAAATGAACACAAAAAAAAGGCAGTCTGTCCTCCTGATACCTTTGCTACCTGAAGTAGTTCTTTAGTATGCATCCCAGCCAGCAAAATCAAGCTTACTGCCAATGCACTTAAAGAAATTGAACAGAGTTGAGATAGTCTCAGTGCTCACAGTGAGATCCTTAAAGATGTACGAGTGTTTATTTGTTCCTTGTGATGACGTAACACACCAGATGATTGGTATAAAAATGTTTAGTTGTGGCTGACCACCTTATAAAATACTACATGGCCATGGTTTCTAGGGTGGCTGTGTTCCAGCCTGACTTCATTTCTGGTAAACAATTGTTCGTTTTTCAAAAACAACATTTCAGGAAAAGGAGTAACACAGTCTCTCTTATAATCAGTACAAACATGCAGTAGTGTCAGTCATAGTTAGTGTTGTTTTACAGTATAAATACGACACAGTAGGAAAAAATAACAAGAATTTTCCATGTGCAAACACAGCTAACATCTCTTTACCAGTCTTGGCAACATTATGGGAGAAATCAGGACCAAGTTCCAGAATCATACAAATCTTTAAAATCTCCAAAAAAAAAATTAACACTTTCATAGTACAATATGATGTTATACAGGTGTGTTGGCAGGAGAGAAAATATAACAAGACAATAAGCTGATAGTGAAAAACTGCCTTTGTATTTCACTTTCATATTTTTTCAATGAACAAGTTAAATTCTCCCTGTTTGGCTTCACAAGCAGTGTGCTTCAGTACAAGCACAAGCTGAACAAAAAATGGACTCTGTCGCATTATATACAGCACTTTGCACAAGCTGCTTTGTGTGAGCGTTTATTAATTGCCTGCAAAATCAGCAAAATATGTTCCACATTTGTCAGCTCAGCATATATTGAACATAATTGCACATTTGGGCCACACGGTTGTTTATGTCACTTTGTAATCACACTAATAATTATCAAACAACCAAGTAATTCAATGAACAGTAAATGTAACATTTAATTACTTTATTAATTTCCACATAACATGGAAGAAAGAAAATAACCACCTCAATCTATAATTTTGCTCTATTTGCAGAACCTATCTTTATGCAGATATATGGGAAAAATTATGAAAACACAGCACAGGAGATGCATGAACATAACTCAGTGTTTGCTTGGTGCTTTTTGTGTTGGCACCTCTCCTGCATGGAGCTTAGAAAATTTATCCTATAACGTCAAGCAACTTCAAGGCATCCTGGACTTCGAAAATTAAAAGGAAAATAAAAAAAAATAAATAAATTCTGCACTGAGATACAAATTCCACCTTCTGTCAGGGACTTACTGATTAGAAAACTCTTTATAGGTTAAGCCAACCATTACATTTTTATGTTGCTATATATTTCAAAACATAAAAAATAAAACATTTTCCCCATAAAACCTTTCAAAACCATAAATACTCACACAGTCCACAGCTCCAGACGAAGTTGCAATTTATTATTTATCTGTTTTTATATTCTGCTGTAGTATCTCTTTCTTTTATAAGCCTGGCAAATCTCCCACAGAAGTTTCTTCATCAGCAGTTATTTTAAACTATAGCCTTTCATAGTCCATGCTGCTCATGCATTGGACCATTCCTCAAGAACTAGGTATGTTTTCCTAGCAAAGTGTTTCGGTCCAAGAGACATAACAAAATCACTGCACTTATGGAGCATTAAGAAAGCTTTTTTAAAATTCAAATGCATCATTTTGAACCATGCCTGAATACCTGCTGAGCACGATTTTTTTCACACGTGTTTCCACAGTCATGCTGCCTTTGGTAAAGATGCTCAAGACAAGCTCAAGTTTTCAGTGCCAGATTGTGCAAGCCTGTTGTATCCACATTCAGAGGAGAGCTTGAAGCCCTGAACCTGAGTTTCCCTACCTGGAGCCTCTCTCATCTGGAACCAGGGCCAAAGTGTGAGCTATTTTTCTGGTAATTCTTATGGGCCAGCAGGACAAGAGTATTTGAAACCTGGAAGTATGGATGCAGCCTCTGATGGACAGGTAGCTGTTCTTGCTAGGTAGTGCTACTGGTTGTAACTATTATCAGAAAGTTGCCTCCTCTCTAAAAGCTATGCCTGCCCTCTCTGACAAACGTATTAGGCAGAAAAATAACTGTTCTGCTATTTGCTGACATGTTTGACTTTCAGTGGGAACAGTAGAAGGTCTGACCTAGCTCCCACAGAATATGTGCTATCATGGTCAAAGGACTCTCTCAAACCTTCATTTGTCCTTGTCTGCAAAGCATGGAGGAGACAATTAGTGGTGTCTGCTTAAAGTTGCACGGGGATGATCTTAAAAATTGAATCTTTTATTGAGGTTGTTATTTGATAGTAGGGCAAATGCAAAGGGGTTAGCATCTCTTAGTTTACAGCTCATTATCCCAGTGCAGGACTGAGGGCCACCTGTATCTACATCAAAAAAGTGGCTCCAGATGGGCCTGGAAACTATCTCATCTCAAAATCATATTGGAGGATATCTGTTCATGTATAGAAATAGTTTGTACTCCTTTTATAATTTTATAAACTTCCAGGCATTCGTTGACAATTGGTCGGCTGGATAGTTTGCTGAGAGATAGCATGAGAAAGCAGTGAAATAATAGACTGAATATAAAAAAGGCTTTGGTGAAAATGTAAATGCTTTTCTTTGTCCTTGATGTTTAATACTTATATCTTTCAGCTCATCTACTTTATTTATTAGACTTTCACCTTATCCCTCACATTTACTCTGACACACAGAAGTTCTTAGTTCAGAGAGTAAATATAGTACAATACAAAGGGTTACGAACATAAAAAATGCATTAGGGAAAAATGCAAATGCTCAGATTTGTCCTTGATACTTAATACTCTTATCTCTCAATCCATCCACTGTATTTATTAGACCTTCACCTTATCTCTCACCACTGCTTTGACAGTTAAAACTTCTTAGTTCATCAAAGGGTAAGATTGCTTTTGCAAGTACTGAACAGTACTCCCACTGCCATAGCTAAACCTACCACAGGCTGTGTAGTTGGTGACACAGCTTCTGAGGAGGGAATATAAGAAGTTTTGAATGAAGTCTGTGGTGCAGAGACCCATATAACATCAGATTTGTTCCTGTACTTACAGTAATTATATAGCCATTTCTATTAGAAAGCCTTGTTGATACCATGTGTGTTAGTGCTGCTACCAGTGAGGATCTGTGACCATTTTCACCTCTAACCTCACCAAAGAATTCGATAACTCTCATCTGTCTCCAGTTGCATTATGCTTGATAACACAGAGATGTAAGTCAGCCTGGCTTCAATAAACACCATCAGTGACAAGTTGGTGTCAATTATTTTACTGTACTTATGCAATACTCATTTGTTTTTGTTTTTCCCCTTAAGTTAGCAATTAGTAAGAAATACAGGATTATGAATTTTTAACAGGACAACCAGTGATTATAAATGCGGGTGGATTCATTCCAGTCTGCATGTGTCCTAACAACCTATACCTTCCACCGCTGTCCGGAGTAATTGCACTGTTACCAACAGTCATTTGGCTGACTTTAATTTTTAAGGCATAATTTTCAAAGTCCTTTGATAATGTATCTAAAAATACTTCAGCACTGATCTAGAATGAAAGCTTAAACAAAAATCTCATTAATTTCCCCAGAGTACAAATTGTGTCTCTAGAACAGATTTTTATGTCAACTACTGCTACTGTTATGAAAAAGAAAAGAAAAAGCAAAGATACTAAGTTGTCTAAGACAGGGTGTTGAAATGTTGATAGAAGTCTAACTTACATAATACAAAGACAAATGCAAAGGATTAAAATACCATATAATTTTGAAACCATTACAATGTGCCTGAGTGATTCTTTATTAGGGAGTCTCAAAAAAGCATGTAATTTCTTCTTCCACAAAAGCTGTAATCTCTCTGTTGGGTGTTTTAAAAATGGCATTTCAGCCTCCCCTCTGAAAGTCTCTGATTTTGTGAGTTTCTGTCAGGGTACTGTCATTACTTTAATGCGTTCTGTGCATATTGTAATAACATAAATGTTTTAATGCATTTCTTCTCAGATCAGTCTGGACAAGTATCTCTAAATCAGTCTTGTGTAATGTTAGGTAAAGAAGTTATAACTGGATCAACAGGAACTATTGGCCATGAAGAAGCATATAAGTTTTGTTTATTTTCATGTGGCAGAACTTGTAGTATTAGGCTTCTGACAACTATTCCCAGATATATGTATTTAGTTCCTGACTTTTAGAAAGCAATTGTAATTTGGAAATGCACACGAAGTGCAAGTTATAATGCATAAATCCGTCACAAATCTCTTGCAAACTGTCTATATAAAACTCAATACAATGATGTCAGGAGATGCACTTCTGAACAGCTGGAAGCCATCAGACTGAATCTGTCCAGAAATAGCCTCTGATGAGCTTGTTGCCGCATAGGGGAAACCTCACCACTCCTCAAAGTGAGGTAGATTTCCTAGAATTATTGGAATGAGAAATTTTGTTTGTCTGGTAGGTGATATCACCACATTTTATGCAAAACTTATAACTTGGTACCATGTAATTGAGTGTATCATGTAAAAGAGCTGATTCAATCAGCTCTTGGGAGGATGCAGGCCTGCCTTTTTTTTTTTTAATCAAGCTCCAATCCCATCATTTGTGGTATCTAGAATATAACCACAACTGAGAACCAGCGCATAGTGTTGGAAGCATGACTCGGGTCTTGAAATCAAGTTATCTGGAATGACAGCCATATCAACAGTGAACCATGATCATTATTTGGAAGCAGGTATCACCAGTGCAAGAGTTTCTTCAGTGTTTTATTCTCTTATATATAAAGGTGATCACAAACTGACAATATTTAATCTTCTGTCTTGTGCATGTGACTGAGGGAAAAATAACAAATGAATTAATTCAGGAAGAGTATCTAGAAGTGCCATCATAACCACCTAGATGTCATTTTACTTCCATGTAGAAACCCTACTTCTGTAAGCATGCTATCATTCTAATGAAGTAAGTAGCGTATTCATTAGAGGGAAATAAAAGGTTGAAGCTTTTAGAGTTCAGCGGGCATCTCTTACTGATGATGTAAAAAAAAAAAAAATAGAGAAAGGTCAGCTTTCCCCCTGAAGCTGAACCATCAGGCAGTCATTTAATGGTATATCATATAATAACACCACGACTGTCCTCGTGCATTAGAAAGGTTTACAAGTTTGCATATACTAGCCAACATTCTTACACTGGATTAAAGGTAAACGTGAAAACACTGTTGCTGGGTTCAACTCTGGGTCTGTTCAAAAGCCCCTTTATTCTGATAGCCACTGCTTTCAGTAATATAGAGTTATTATCCAATTTGAGTAAAGGAATCAGGATTTAGTCCATGAGTGGCTGATCCTCACTTACATTAAAATCCTTCCTCTGTTTTGTTTTGGTTTTTTTTTAAACCACCTATTTATGCAACCTCTTGGGTATTCCTTGAAAAGTTCTTGAGCTAATGCTGATCGATAAACGCAAAAGGATTTTAAAACAGGTAATTTAACACTAGCACTCTCTCACATCTGTTTGTGTAAGCCAACACACACAGAGTCCAGTGAGCCCAGTGTGCAACCTGATCCAAGCAGAGTAATTAGAGACTTCAGATGTGAGCCTTATGCACATGGCTTATTGCTCAGCAGAGATGGGCCTTTGGCTTAACCTCTGGCTAAAATCAGTCTGAAAGAGCTGATATGTCATCTTCCTGAGCATTGTCACTTAATTCCACAGGTTCATATTTCCTATCATTAAAGATATGCTGTGTAATTTACAGGAAATATCACTTTTTGAAGCTCTGTATTCTGATTTTAGAAGTTTTGCCTGGAGACTGCCAATAGGTTATTGATGAAGAGTCATTTTGGGGTTTCTCTAACGTTGACTATGTGGGAAAGATTGGATCCACCATTTAGTTCTTGTCGTTGGGCCAGGTTTCCACTCACACCATTTATTAGGAAAACGGACTGGTTTTTGCATCACTTGGCTGTTGAATCATCTAAGCAAAAAGCTGTACTGTGGGCTCAGAAGGTCTGTCCATTTTATTTCTGGGCTATATGTACCAACCCTAAATATGGAAAGATCATTAGGGAGATATCTGAGGAGCCAGAGAAAAGGAAAACTGTCAGAAACCAGAATCAGTATCAATGAGACAGAATCAAGAGAAGAAGAAAATTCTTTTGAGAGCCGGGCGAATGATAGTAAAATAATTTAAAGAATAATAAGGGGCATGCTGAAATACATGGGCTGCTGATAATCTGTCTGTTTTTCTCAGGTGAAAATTGTAGTAGTGATCTAGGCCAGATTTGCAAAAGTGTCTTGGCACCTGCCTTGCCAGCAGCAGCTCTGGGCAAGTTGCCTGTGGCAGGTAAGATGAGTGACCCCACCACTGCTACTGGAGGGCAGCATCCAACCTGCTTCAGGGCTTTTAAAAGCACCTTTTCTAAATTACCACTTATTTGTGCATCAGGCCACTTTTTTGACAATGAGGTGCCTGAAAAATATTTGAAATTTGAAATAGGCTGTTAAAATGTTAATAATCTTTGAGTTAGCAAAGCTTCATTTTCATATTCCTGAGCACCAAGTACTGATGGATTTGCCTTTTGTGGCATCACATTACAGCTTCTCTGTGTAAAATCAGGCTAAACTTTCTGCTATTCAAGATGATTTTTGTTTTTGTTTTTCTGCTGGTTGTATCTTGTAATTAGCAAAGATTATGGCTCCTTCATCTCCATGCTTGTATTTTATTTATACAGCTCCCAGCACAACACGGAATCAGTAGGCACTGCTGGCCCATCGGTACATTTTCATTGCATAAAATCATGGATATCTATAGGACAGAATATAAGAGCTTTGAGTTATGCTACCAATCTGTTTCTGATAAGGATGGAAACAAATACATCTGAGAGACACTAGGCATGAAAAGAGCAATACGTGATGGATCACTACACTGTAGGGCCCTGAAAGCAACAGACCAGACTGGGGAGAATGGCTCATACTAATGTTAGTCTTTTCTTTCAGTTTTTACCAGGTTCACCTGGGCAGCACTGTCACTGGAGGTGAAGCAGAAATGTAGACAGAGCAGGAAAGCCTTAGCAGATCACTTAAACCATGCTTGATACTGTGGCCCTAATATTTGTTGAGTGTGTGAAAGGCAATGATGCCACAGAACATGGAAGGAACAAACCTTGCAGAATCTTTTCTTGCACTTTTGCAAAAAAAAAAAAAAAAAAAAAAAAAAAGAGCAAACTATNATGAAAAAGGAGCAATTTGCATTCAGTCAGTCTGCTAAGCAACACACTTCTTTTATCATAGGTTAAACTGTGTCTTTGGGCTCCTAGGGAATATCTTCATCTTTTTCTTCAAGTGTCAATGTATCCTGCTAGTAAGACATAAATAACTAAGATTATTGATGTGTAAGGCGACCGTTAGTGCTAGTTAAAGAAGAAAGCTGAGAGATTGAACATAGATCCTTCTAAATTTAATCTGTGCTTCCAAAGCCAATAAAAGTTCTTGTAAGGGATATGGGGAAAAGAAAATCTTTGTACCAGTTCCCTGATTTTCTATATTTACTATTTTTCTCATGGCAAAATTGATGTCACATATTGGTGAAAGTATTGAACATAATACAAACATAAGCATGTGCTCATTCAGTACATGTTATTCTTATGTGTATTAAAAAATCAGAATCAGTCTCTCTTAGAACAAAGTCATTGACCTGGGCATAGTCTGGTCCTGTAAAACTGTAACATTCAAACTGCAGCCATTTGGAGCACGGAGCAGCTTAGAGCAATCAGTCATGTAAGCTTGTGTTTTCGGTCTTTCCTTCTTGAGAATACAGAAGACTTTTTCATCACACCTTAAAATGTTGACATTGGCATAAATCCAGGGTGAAAACTGCTGCACAAAAGGGAGATGTTTCTTAAAGTTATGAGTGACTAGAAACAGGGAGTTACAACGCTAAGTACCTCTTGACGTTAATTATAGAAGCTGCTACCAAGCATGTTCTATAAATATCCACCCTCTTCTCTAGAAGCAACAAGAACACTTCTCTGTGATCCTGTTATCACACTGAAACAGGAATTCTCATACTTTTGCATTGCTAACTGTATTTTGATACAGAGATTTGTCTCATGGAGGGAGCATTTACAGTTCTGCAGACCAGGGACGTTTTTTCTGTTCATGACTGCATAGTATTTCTGAAGTAGAAACATGGCAATATTTCATTTACTTGGCTACCTTGCAATAGCCAGAACTGAGAGCAGCCATCTTTTCTAGACCTCTTATCCACAACAGAACAAAGCTTGGAAACCTCTGCACACATTCAGAATAAGATTTTCTGATGCTGTTACTTCTTGCAGTACTTCAGCGTTCGGTTGTTACAAGTGCTTATTAGGGATTTGAAATTCCTGGTCTTCTTACCAGTATAGACCATAGGGCTATTCTTTGGTGGTGAGATTGCTGCAGTAAACTTTCAGAGCAAACACTTTCAGTTATAAATTTCATGATGGTTGGTTTTGCTAATCTTCTAGGAAAATTCCCCACTTGAAATTTTCAGCAAGTAAAACAAAAAATAAAGCACTAATTTTCAAAACTCCTTTGTAATACAACTTCTAATGGTAATCTTTGTCTACTAAAGGTATTGAGGTGACATTGTGAGGCTCCCCATATGTAGGGAGTCAAACATTTGCTACCTACTCAGAGTCACTGTTTTACTTACAATTGATGCTTGTTTGCATGAGGTAACTATTGTTATAATTCAACAGTGATTTTATTTATCAGGCTAGAAAACACATTAGACAATTTGTGACAATGTCAACCAATATCTTCTGTGAAAATTTCAGCCAAAATATGGTTCAGACTGTGCTACAGCAGGAGCGTTGCGGTGGTAACGTGCTCTTCACAAAAGCTTCTTTTCACAACTCTGGAGCATAAACGGTGATTTTACTCTATTTCAGGAACGAGGAAATTAAAGTTTTGTTTAGTCTTGTTTTGTATTTGTGGGTTATCTGAGCAAAGCATGGCGGAAAAGTTTTTAGGAAAATGAAATCTTGACTGGATAGTGGCAAATGCAGTTTAAAAGATATGAGGAAGAAACATTAAACTTACAGCAGGACTTCGTGATATAATCCCTGGTGAGACAGTCTTATTTAAATTACTTCATAGTTACCCTATATTAGACATTTAATAAAAGTGCTGTAGGCTGTATGTTGAGTATATTCCCATTTTTCCTCTTTTCTATATAATCCATTCAGCATGATATATGTTGGTCGTAAATATCTTAATATCTTGACACCAATGGAAAAACTTCCATAAGGGTGATTGATCTAGAAACTGATAACCATTTCAGCCCAAAGACATGTTCCTTCCCTCCCCATATCGTAAAAGCCTTAAATTATCTTTCCTTTCTACTGTCAGTGCAGTGACTCCCATTGAGTTGGAGCACCCTATTTGAAAAAGTCATAATTAAATAGGAGAAAAAGGTGAACCCTTCTCACATTGCACTCTAAAAATGTCAAGAGATATTTCTGAACAGCCCATAATTGGTATTCCACATATTTCCTATGTCAAAAGTTTATGACTAGCATAAAGCTCTTCTGTAGTAAATTTATTCCGGAACTTATATCGCAGTTTTGAAGCATAATAGCATAAATACAAGATCTGGGGTTTTTTTACTATTTGTTCTACTCTAACATAGCACAGAAAACAAAAAGGAAGGATATTCACATGTACACAAAAATTAAAGTCAGCAGGAATTATGCTCTTAAACCTATTTATATCGTTTACAAGTTTTCTGCTCAATGTGTATCTGTTTTACTGGGAAAATGTTAATAGCAATGTAGTTTATTCACACTCTGAGAAACCTGCAACACCAGGATGTTGGACGCAATCTCTTTGATTAGTATCAAAAACCTGATTAGAGATCAAAGCATGTGCATACATTTTAAACACCAATTAAAAACAAGGTTAATTGCCATATCAGGCTTCTCATGAGGTGGGAGGCTGTGCCAGGACTCAACCATTTTAGTTTCATGGAGTGTTTTTTTTCCAAGTGATTTATCAGAGCAGCATTGTCAGTTCACATGATGGAGGAGTGGTCTGTTGAAGTGTCCGTAGCTAGCCATTTGTCAGACAGAAAAGCTCACCACTTTTTTCCACGGTAGTGATTGAATATGGACTGAAATTTTTACAATCCCCAATGGCATTTTTGAAACAGTAGTGAAGGAATATAAAGACTACATCATTGAAAATGTTTCTGATGTTTTCCTGCTCCTTTTTCTAACCACTATGCTTTTTTGTAAAGAAATCTGTCATTTCCTTTTCAAAAGTGAATTAGTAAGAAAGTATATGACAGCATGTTTTCATAGGTGTTTTTCCAAGGAATTTTAATTTTAGAGCATTTCTAAAACTTAGAATAAATTTAAATTAGAATTACTCTATACTACCAACATTATCCCCCAAAAAATATTCTAAATCAATGGATGTTCTGATTTGTCCCTATCTAGACATTTTTAAACTTTAAGCAATAAATCCATGAAGGAAAACATTAGCAATTGTTCCCCAGGGTTAATACATTGCTTCGAAGAAGAAAGAGCAGTTTATTCCCATAAGTACGGAGCTGACTCAAGAAATCCAATAAATGGTAAGCTGAAAAGAAAGAAGCATTTAGCTGTGCAAAAGTAACGTGTTTCATTGCTGCAACACCAAGAAATTGTGCTGCGTAGTCTGGAGCTCCATCTCCTGGCGCTTGTCAAATAAGTAAAACACTTTCTGAGTGTCTCCTGATGTATATGCCAACACCTCAGAGCACCCAAGCTTTGTTACAGGCGCAACTACAAAATTCCTCACACCACAATAAGCCCAGAGTTAGGCCTGTAACCACTCTGGGTGGGTCTCTCCAGCCCCAGAGGGTTCCTCTGACTCCCAGCTTCTTCACTGTGGGCTAGGCTTAAACAGCATGATCCAGCCTTCATAGAAAATCACGTGAACTTGAGCATATCGCCCCAGTCATGAGTTTTTGAGTAGTGTGAATATTGCAATTATGAAAAAAACACTGTGCAAAACAGAATACAAATTATGTGTTCTGACGCATTTGTGCTGCTCTCCAGTTGTGAGACAAGGAACCGTCATTTGGAGGTCAGAGTATTGCATGGGAAATTAATATATGAATTTCTCGCTTAAACTGGAAACTTTTCATTTGATTTTTTTTCTGCATCTATATAAATATGTACGTTTGTGCATATATATATAATTTCATATATAATTTTTACCAGAGATATTAAAAGTAGTTGTTACTTGGCAAAATCCAACAGCCAAAGGAAATACCATACAGCAAGGTGCACTAAATGTACAATAAACTAGTGAATGTAATACATGAGGGAATAACATCAGGGTTAGGATGCCAGTTTGGAGCAACAAATTATAAGGTCACAATGGGAAGTTCATGAATTTCATCTGTGCATCAGTCACAAAAGTATCCATAGTAGGAAAGACACCACAAATAATATATTTCAGTAAGAAGAAGAAAATTACCACTATTATGAATATTAATTATTTTATTAGAAACTTATTCTGACATTTTGTTGGTAAATGTACCTATTCTTCTCGTACTTGTACTAATTTTTATCCATAAATAGATTCAGAAGTGAACATCCCATCATTTCTTGAGATCATTTTATGAGTCATTTGGAATGTTTTCACCTCTATTAAAGCATTTACAAGTAAATAAGTGATTTCATTCAGCCTATCAAGAATACCATAACTAACACACATTGCTACTGCTGTACAGTAGCTGCACCATTAATTTCAAATACTAGCCTCATTGTAGATATGGGCTCTTTGTCAGCTCTGTCAGTACAAGCATAGTCAATTTAATAGTTAAGTTTACAACTGATCTATTTTTAATTTATTTCTTCATCATCTGAAGGCTAACAGGATCACAGGGAAATCTAAATCTGTTCAGGAGGGAAGGACTATCATGAAAGAAACAGAGCATATAATGTGTGACCATGATTTCTTGGGAATGAGCTGTAGCTGTCATCTGCATTTAGTTTACGTAAAACTTAAAACTTGTGCACTTTTTGACCAAGTGTCCATTGCTCTCCCCAGTCTGTCAGTGCAGTCTCACTAAATATTTTGGTGAGTTTTAATCACTCTTATTTTCGTCTCCTAATTGGTGCAAAATCTTTAAGGGCTCAGATGAGTTATCTAAAGAGAGAACCTCCAGCTGCCAGCCCAGGAAACATGAAGGTGGAGAAATAAAATATGATGGGAAATATGAAGGAGAAAGAATAAAGGAACGGACAAAATATATTAAAGAGCTTTCACATTTTTTTTTTAAGAACAGAAGTAGTATATACTCATATCTACTCTTAAGTTTAATCACATATAGTCTTGATCCTAAAAAGACAGATAAGAATTGATTTGGGACTATGAACTGCCTTGCTTGTGAATCATTATGCAGCAAATTCCAGTAATATATGTCCATCTTCCTACAGGGAGCAGAAAATACCAGAAATCAGTCGCATTATGTATGTGGCAATACACTTATAAACTATTGTTGCTACTCAAATTATTGCAGATTCTTATTACAAGGCACATGTGTGATCAATAGTAGGCTTTTATTAGTTCCCTTACCAATCTTCCAATATATAAGACACAACTGATGTTGTACATTAAAACAGTTAAAACAGGAGTCATTCAGAAAATTTTCAAAGCATTGGTTTAAGTGGGAAACTTCAAGTAGCTGTGCTTTTCTGCTCTTTTTCTTGCAGCAGTCTAATGAAGTTTTAATGAACTCTGGTCTTAAGCTCAGACACGAACACATACTAATTCTTTAAGATGAGTTTCTAATTCCACCGTAATATTTCTCCGGGCTTTTGTCTCTGTGACTCTGTACGGAACACATTCTGCCAGAGTACCCACAGGTGAATGGGATAGAGCATGATGATTGATCTGCATCAAGTTTATTAAAAAGCCTGTAATTTTTCTTAATAATATAATTATAACTATTGTGTTTTTGTATATATAAATAATTTTATTAGTNAACCTGATTAGCTCATATCCTTAAAAGGAGAGAAAGAAGAGCAGGAGGCTGCTTCAGTTCTTTTGCAGAAGGAAGGTCTGCTGGCTGGTGTTAGCATAAAGGAGTTGGAGCTCTAGAGC
>VXAV01004555.1:135585-152065 GCA_013399715.1 Alectura lathami
CTTGGGGGCCACAGTGGGCTCCCAAAAGAGGGAAGGTTATTATTTTAGTATCGAATACAACCCAGCTATTTAACAGTCAGTGGGAGCAGCCCACAGGGTAACAATTGTGAAGCAGATGCAAATCCCACACAGGATTTGATTTGATGAGTGCTGTAATAAGGAAATTATCTTTCCTTTAAATGGCTACAAAGGAAAGATATTGTGGGAAGAAACTGAACTTGAGAATGGCAGAAAGTTTTTGGTTAACAGATAGCAGAAGGATTAAATGTACTTCTCTACAATAGCCATTTCATAGGCCTGGTGACCTTTGCGTCGTGGAACCAGAGACTTTGGATGTGGGTCTTGCCAGCAGTTGTGTATTTTCTTAGTGCATGGCAACATCTTATTCAACTACTCAGTAACTTCTAGTTTTCTTTCTGCCAGCCACATCTTAGTATGCAAGGGCTTGAAGAAAATAAATATGCAGACTTGGAGGGGAAGATAATGAAACAGTCAAATTATTTGAAATTTAAAGGGTGAGGGTTGATTCTACAATGTAGAAAAGTTACAGAGAATGAGTCTAGAAGAAGCTTCAAGAGGACTTCCAGCCCCATTGCTTCTCCAGGTTAGGCTCCGTTAATCTGCTCTCCAAAATACCTAAACAAAGGGAGAGTGCTGGCCCTTCATTTTGGTAGCAAAGCATTTCAGCAATATTGTAAATAAGAGGTTCTGTATTTACTCTGTTCTGTGGGAAATACAGTAGTGCTTCCACAATACTGTATACCCCAGCTACTGTGCAGAATGCCTTTCCTATGAAAGCTGTGATCTTTTGACCTAAGAAGAATACAGGGACCAAACTATCAAGCTTTGCTGCCATCAAAATGAAGCTTCAGAAAAGTTATAAGATATGTATTCATCTAACAAGCTCTCACAGATAGTGTAAATGGGAATGTAAATGATGGTTCCTATCTACCAAGTAGACTGTGTGATTAATTAATGCCTTACAAAAGAAGTTTGACATTTAAAGCAAGATTTGGTGACTCCTTCAGTGTATTAAGTTTTATGGTTTTGATCTCAACTGGGCAAAGAATTATAACATTCAATCAACTTGAACAGTTTGTATTGATCTGCATAGAAGATTGGAAAAAAAGATATATGGTCTCGCTGTAAGCTTTTTTCCCTGGTTTTATTTGCTTTGCAAGAGAGCAATATTTTTCTAAGCATAGATTGAGTGCAATGGCTCCATAAAATGGCCCAGGAGGCTTCTGCAGCACCATTAGAAGTGTGTTCTCTCTGCTCAGAAGCTAGTGAGCAATATTGCTGAGGAAATTGAGTCCCCTGGTATATTATTCCCACAGTGGCCATGATGAACCAGCACTTGAAAGTCACTTGAAATAATTCCAGGCTGTGGTGACTATGATAAAAGTAGTGCAGTGAATTTTTCACTTAAAACATTGCTTGCCATACAAATGACTCCTTCAGAAATTAAGTACCTTGGGAAATAATTTGAGATGAGATAATTAATATTTGGACCATGACTGTTGCTTTGCAACTCTACAACATTGCGTTTGTTTGTTTGTTTTTTCCCTTTTCCCTTTTTCTTTCTTTCTTTCTGTGCTCAAGTTTCTCATGAACAGATCGTGGTTGCCTCTGCTTCATCTGTTAACTGAACATACCCTGCAAGCACTGAGGAGCTGTTGGACTCAGTGCAGATAAGGGCTCTGGTGCACGAGGGGATAATTTGGGAGATAGCTGTGACTCAGGGTACAGCTCCTCCTCTGCTCCCTTCACTCACAACAGGTGGGGAAGGCGTGTAAAGTGTGTTCTCTCACCCACTCGTGGGGTGCAGCAGGCAAGGCTCCGCCAGCAAGCTGAATTGCTTTCACCTCCTTTGAAGAGGGTTTTGGTGACAAGAAAAGAATGTGTTAGCAAGGAACGGTGAGCCAAGTATGGCACAAATTCTGTCCTACCCTCCACAGAAAGACCAAGCTGGTGAGATTGAATAGACCACTGATGCTGTGCCCTTTGAACAAGAGCAAAAGGAAACCTCCCTAAGAAAACAGAGGCATCTCCTCTGAAATTAATTCATGTCATCGAGCTGCTGTAACTGAGAAGACAGTTGGTCCCCAACTGTTTAACTTTGCCACATTTTGTACCACCTGCAATGACATTTCATTACTATAGAGTGACAGCAGCAAAACTCCCATGCAGCTATCAGCAGGAAAGGAAATTAGTGATGATTATGATTAACAAAACAGCTCTGGCTCAGCCAATGTTGAGAGAAGACAGCCTCTGAAGGAATCGAATACTGGAAGCATCAGGAATGAAATACCAGCACCACCCTGTGGTTCCCTCGATCTGCTTCCCACTGTTTGGGTCAAAAGGGACCAGGTGTGGCCAGGCCAGCTTGGATTTTTTCTGGATTTTCTCTGGTCGTCTTTGATGTGGCTGGTACAAAAAACTCAGCCTTGTGCCCTCCCCACCGGATTGAACTCCAGAAAGCTGATCAGAAAAGATGCAAGTTTTTGTGGAAGAGGAATCCCTAATGAATGCCCTGCTTGTCAGCAGCCCAGATTCTGTACTGTCTTCATGTTTGCAGCTCTTTAAACTGTTCCCACAGGGCAATGCAAGCTTAAGAGAACACAACTGAAATCTAATCCTGCTTCAGTCATAGATTTTATAGATTTCCCTGTTGTTTTCATTTGATTCAGACAATTAACTGGAAAATGGGTGTAAGGGTAGAAGAAAACCTCTCCTGTAAAAGTCAATGTATGCAACGAGTCCTGTCATAACTAGAGTGCTTTGGTTGTGCAAAGGAGTACTCGTGCTACCCTTATTTTAGTGGAGTCTTACTTAAGGCACTAACTCAAGAAAAAAAAAAAAACGAGACTAGCTGCATATCCTTACAGGATATTTCTTTGTTGCAGCGACTGATGTCAATTCAAGCAAGAAGATGGATTCATATAAAACTAATAAATGTCATTCAAGAAGATGCATATGATGAGCCGACAGATGAGGCTATCTCTTTTCTTCCCCCATAAAGATGCAATCTTGATAGTTAAAGCAGCCAAAAATACAGACTGATCTTCCATGCCAAATGTTTTTATTAATGAAAAGAGGAAAAGTTCCTATGTGCATAGATCACTGAAATAAATGCAAGCATTCTTTCATTTTCTCCTCACATTAACAAGTCACTCAAGGATTTGACAAATTTGTGTATGAAATTCTCTTAATCTTTGACTTCATTTATGTATTTTCAGAAAATCAGCAACATAGACATAACTAATAGCTGTGATTTAACACCCTCAAATGACTTTTCTTTTGATTGACTTGTATAATGAAATCCAAATAATAATTTTATCCAAAATCCATGTAGAGTTTTAGGATATGTATGACCATCTGTGCTACAGGGTGTTGTCACAACCTCTGTGCTGGATGACTGAAACATAACAAGGAACATGCATTCCAACAGAACATCTACTCATGCAAATGCTCACAAATGAGCAGACAGTCAAAGCCAAGGCAAATCATCACATTCATCCAGTTAGCTCAGCAAGCTGTCCTGAAGAAGATCTGTCCTGGTCACCAATTCAAAAGAAAAAGCAAACGTTAAACAGTGGACAACTGGGATCCCAAAGCATCCTACTCCTCATCTTAAAAGCAGGGAAATGTGTAGCAAGACATTTCTGTAAAAGTTCCAGTTTCTAAAATTTCTTTCTTTCCACACTTTGAATTACTTCAGACTCGAGTGACTTCAAACTTTCTTAGAGAATGTTTTGCAGGCAGGGTTGAGGGTGTTCTTCCCACAAGGAAAGAATGAGAAGGTTTCTCTGTAGGAGTCTGTCGGACTGAGTGATTAGTTTAATACTGCTGAGACTTCATTGTTATATTAATGGTGTGTTATGGCGCCTAAGGTCTTGGATAAGCATCATTTATTATTTTAAATCTAAGTAAATAAATTCAGGAGTCTGAAGAGAGACTTCTTGCTAAATCTTATCAGCAGTGTGGCATAACCACAGCCAAAATCATGTATTCTACTTATTTAAGGAATTAACATATTGAAATTCTAATTTTATTTGAACACTCAGTAAAACATCAAGGTTATGAAGCTCATCACTAAAGTATATATTGCCACTCTACTAGTTTAGTAAGAGAGTAGGGGAGGGATTTGAACCACCATATGGGAAAAGGAGCTATCACATCACCTTGATTACAAGACAAATTACTGAATCGATGTTTTGAATATTTTTGTAGAGCAAATCCCATCAAAACCGGTAGCATCCTTCTCATTTTACTTATTTTAAGTTTTTAGTTTTCAAAGTGTAGTAAAATAAATTAATTCACAGTCAAAGTAGAGAAATAAATCCAGCTAAATTATTGCATTTTTCAATTTTTTCTAACTTTAAATTTATGGAAAGTGGATTATTGTTCTTCCAAATGCCATAGATGTTTCTTGCTTTCTTTTTATTATTATTATTAGCATGAAACATCTGACTAGCAGCTTAGCTACCCACTGTCACACATCATATGCATTTTAAAAACCTAGTGGGCATTTTGAGCAAGAAATCGCTAATGCGGCTGGTGAACATGACCCATTCTCTGTTTGCCAGAAGCATACATTTGAAGGAGGTAATCTGATCCTTCAATGTGACAGAAAAAGTATAGCAATAATGAAGCTAGAAGTAGTATTGCAATTAGTCTTGTCACAGAACTAATTGTTATTAAATTCCATATTAGTTAAAGTTAGGGAAATAGCTTTTGTACACTAATTCCTAAGGCTTACTCAGTCTTGCCCCACCTCAAAACTAGACAAATCTAATGAAAATAATGTGGATGTGTAAGTGCTAAGACAGAAAAAAATATTCCAAATGTTATATTCAATGCAGCTCTATTCTACATATTTTTCATTAAGCTCCTTACAGAGTATTTCACTTTATCCTTTAAGGAAAGTTCCCATTGAATGAGGAAAAGTTTTGGCCATCAAAGGACAAAGCAAGAACTAATAGACCTGAGCCACAGATTTTTACATGTCATCAGAAGATGTGAGCCAGGCCAGTTTAGTTGAATTGTGCAAGCTCTCCCCAGGGGAAATTTAAACAGATCAAGATTTCCCCTCTTTACCACCACCTCTATAATTTAACGCAATTCCTGTGTTTAAGTGAGACCATATTTCTAGTTTTTTTCTCTCAATCCTCTCATCTGACAATGTGTCTATTATGAAATTTTTTCCTGCACTGTATCTATGCTATGGATAAAGGACAAGGTGCTACAGGACTTTTCAGTATTATTGAGCACTTCAGGTTACCCTTCCATTTACTGTCTGAATGATTCAGCTTATTTACAGAAACTTATTTAAATAAATTAAAATAAATGCCTTTTTCTCTTCTCCCATCATTCCCCTATGTGTTTCATGCCGTTAGGAGTGCCACATTCTTGCCCAGTACATGTAGTGCTATGTCAACGGTGAGATCAGGCTTTCTATTTTGCCCAAAAGTTATACTTTCAGTAATTACTCCATGCATCCATGCATATAGTTATCTAGCTAGCCGAAACCCATTTCTGATTGGGATTATTTTTATTTTCCTGGCTTTAATGGAAAGAGGCATGGAAGCAGGTTTAGGCTGACTTTCAGAAGTGAGTCCTTATTATCAGGAATTAGTGTTCTGTTGCATTTCATCAACAGAGTCATTAAAGTTTGAAGAAGATGAGATGCAACAATGCAGCCAGACAATGCTGTGCACTTACAGGTAGTCTGTGTTTCCCATTCAGGATTTGTTGGTGTGAAAGCTCATGCTTTCTTATCAGATTTGCATGGCTCAGGTATAGCCATGCTCAGAAGCCAGTGAAGTTGGAGCCTTTCAGATCTTCACCTCCACTGAACCAAACACATTACTGAAGTACATTCTCTGCCGCAGTTGCAGGTGTTTGCATGTGTGCAGAATGAGGAAATGTCTCTTTCATGCAAAGCAAGACGAATTCATCCAGCACCCTTGTATTAAGATGTAACTGCAGCTCATGGCCAGCACTGCTGAGAAGCAGTATGGGAACACCAGTCAGGAAAAGCAGATGGACATTCATACCAGCTCCTGGAAGAGCTTGCCAGAGAGAAAAGTGGCTAAGTCATAATTCCCTTCAAAATGCAAAGAGGTACACGCTGTGTTTGCAAGGCAAATGTGACTGACAGTGCCTCATATTTAGTTCAGACTCACTGCATTCCTTAAGGCAAATGGAGATATGAAAAAATGGCTTAATCCTCAATGTGATTAAGCCAAACCTACAATGTCCTCAATTTTCAGAAAGTTAGGCACTGGGTTTTCTTAAAGCAGAAATGTTTCATTACCCAGAAACATGCACTGTGGCCTGGTAGTACCATCCACTGGTGTCCATCTATATGAGGCTCCCAGACCTATCTAACATGTTGTGCAAAACAGCCAACAACCATCGCTTTAGCTACCCTCTCTGCTAATTGTCTTTTAAATTTCATTTTCAACCTTTTTTACTTTGCAGAGAAGTATGTGTCAACAGACCAGAATTAAAAAGGTGACAAACTGTGAAGAATTAAAACTTATAATTTAACAGATGAGCAACTGCAAATAACAGAATCTCAGACAAACACTATTTTAATGAAAGGTGACATGCCAGAGATAAGACAGTTTTTTCCTCTCTCTTCATCAGGTAGCAGCAAATTAGTTTAGGAAGCCATACAATAGTGCTGTGAATGCAATAACGAATTCATATCCTGTGCTGTTAGTTTTGTTCGCTTGTTTGCTTTCTGAAACCATATATGACACTTCTTCTGTAATAGTATATTTTCTTCACACTAGAAGTGTCAACATTTGCTCATGTCTGGGCTAGCTCTCATTCTTATTACTCTCAGGTCTAGGATTTATTTTTCTTCTCCTCGTTGGAGCTTTACATTTTAGCCTGCTGAGTGACAGGGAGAGGGTAGGCACTCAGCCTACCACTTCAGCAGCTTTCCTGAAGTTTTCTAGTGCCTTGTGATCCTTCACAGGTACAGAAATGGTTGAATATTTGTTGGTCACTTGCTTGTAATGAAATTTTCCAGTGCAATAAGATTCAGAAGGAAAACTAAACATGTATGAAGCACTCTAAAAGGACAATTCTGTTGGTAAGCACCGCTTGGCTACCTCTCTAAGGATCACACTGAAATGAGTTTTCAGATGTATGCAATTAAAGTCAAATGAGCACAAATGCTAAATAACTTCAAATGACTTGTTAGCAACATACTGTGTTTATCACACAGCAGGTGATCGTGCATTGTCATAGATAAGATCATGGGAATTGCTCCTTTTGTTCTACTGTCCTTCACAGTGTAAAGCTTGACAAGGAGAGGTTTTTGTAAGTTAAAATTAACCAACAATTTGATAAAGATCCTGAGAATGAGAGTTCTGACTCAGTGGCAGCTTACTGGGAGTCTTCAAGGTGGCACAGTCAGCCCTGGCATTGCTTCCAGCTTGCAGTCCTGCATGTATAGTGTAAATGCCCCTCAACAGCATGCCCCAAGATAATTACCTGCCTACTCTCTACCCATGTGCTTGAAAATAACTCTCTAATTTATTTCCACATCTATGGCAGATGCCACAGTAAATCAACCAGTGGGAGTCTCTTGTACGCGCCTCTGCCTCACTGGGTATTAATGAGTTTTTCATTTAACTTTCATTAAGGAATGATTTCATGAATTCAGCATATGGGACTTATGGTTTAAATTGTTTAGAAGTGACACTTTGGCTCTGCAAATATAAAGTATATATGACAATGGGGGCTGTTTGCCTACATCCAGTGATTAATTGGTCTGTATTTTATGTAATAATCTGAATTTAAAGCAAATGCCACAACTTGCATTTTTCTCTTCTGAAAAATAACATATGTTGCAGCATGAATTAGCTTTGCTTTTTTAGAGTTAGCAACATCCTAGAATAAATAGTGGAACTGGGAGGTCATTTTGCTTAGATTATACCCGACAACTGAAAGACCAGCAAGTACTAGGAAGGAAATATTGGAAATTACTGGAAAAAATAGCCCAGATATGTCCAATGTAGGCAAAGGCAAATGATCACTTGCAACTTTGCATGAAATCAAATGACAACCATTCATTTCATACCACAGCTGTAATTAATACATATATTTATCAGAGCAGCCAAGGACAGTGGCCTGAACTGTTCTATTCTTGTGCTGCCTTCATACAAATGCAAATCAGAACAAGACGAATACTGTCCCAAATATTTACCACCAAATCATAGAAGAGGATTAATGTTTGGGAGAACAACATGAGAACAACCTAAAAGCATTTTCATCAGCAAGAAAAGAAAATGTCTTTGCACACTGAGAAATTAGTGTCAGGTTTTGGGAGGCTTCATGGAATTGGGAAATCTGACAAATATAAGATCTTGGGTTGTCCATGAGGAGTTTGTTCCAAGTTGGAGGTGGGGATAGCATGGCAGAAGACATTAAAGTGGGTGTCTGAGACCAGCAAGAAGATGAGGAAGATTGGCATAATAAGCCAAAGAGCATTATAAAGTACTTAAATATGGTTGGTAGGATGGCGATAGGTAATGAATTGCATGGAGATGAAGACAAGATGACACATGTTTTTTAATAAAGCAGGGAATTAGAACCAAGGTAAATGCAAGGCAAGAAGTGGCATTATCAAAGAGGTAAGGCGAGGAAGTGATATTTGCAGCAACATTTATGTAAATAAGAGCTGGTAAAATTTAGATTCCTTGAGTCCACTGAAGGACCTTGAAACAGATGAGTCATGAGTTAATGTGCTTGCTGATATTACTATGAGATAATGAAATAATAAAGTAAATGTGAAAGGGAAGGAAGAAAGACCAGTAGCTGGAGAACTGGGCAAGGACAAGAATGATTTGTTGGGTGGGAAAGAGGGTGATCTAAACAGTATCATAGGTAAACTATGATACTGGCTCTGTTATAAAGACAAAAAGAATAGATGGGCCCTTTGTTGCATTTTCTTTCAGTGGAACAATATATTAAATAATAAGCCTGAGTTCTGATTCAACAGTGACAAGATGTGATATATAAATGATTTATAAATTACAGTGTTCTTTAAGTATTTTCTTCAAAAATACTGTGATAGAGAAACATCGCTACTGTGCCATCTGGCAGGTAGAAGGACAAATAAAAATCAAATAAGATTATTAATAATCTTTCAGGGAGTACTTAAGATTTTTCAGTAAATTAGATTTATGGAGATCATTGCCTTTTTTAGGCAGGAACATACTGTTGCAATTATTTATGTGTAAGGTGCAGACCTAACCTGGAATATTAACACAAGTAACACTTAAGTAACTCTTCAGTATTTTATGAAACCTTTTTATTATCTATTATTTAGTAAATTTAGAAGCCTGGGGTCCCATTAAGGTTTCTAAGCACCTAACTCTCTCGATTTCAATAGGACCTCAACACCAAGAAGGAGCCCAAGTACATTTTAAAGGCTGGTATCCTTGTAGGTGTGAAACTCCAAAACTCTGAAGGTAGAGGACAAGGGAGGCTGTAATTCATACAAGCCATGAGGAAAGCTCTTCAGGAGCTTCCAAGGACTCATGGGTGCTACCTTCGCAAGCAAGCAGGATCTCGCTATACAAAACTCCTCTTAAATCTAGGTCTGCTCACTGTATCTAAAAACAGGAAGTCCCATCATGTTGGCAAAGTAATCCTTAAGGAATGTAAACAGGCCAGTCAGGCTCCGGGTCTGCACAAGTTCCCTAAAGATAGACCTGTGGGAACAAACCAAGAAACATAACTTAGGAGCACCTGCAGAAGGTGAGATAGAAAAACCAGTTAGACCATTTCCAGCCCAGCCCCTTTCCCTGCCCCAGCAAGATAGTACAAGCAAGCAGTATAAACACTTCTGTGGGGAATAACCTAGTTTGTGATTTTCTGTGTTGGCCATTAGCATGAGCTTTCCATTGATTCCTTTTCTCATGACTGATTCATCATAATGCCTGAGAGATTTTCCCAACAACTTTTTGTTAACCACATACTTTCACGTTCTTGTGTAAACAATCCATTGCCATTTTGTTCACTTACATCCAGCATTTCCAGATTCCCTTCTTGTCTCCCAAACAAACCCAGTTTTGGTCCTTTAGTCCTTCCTCTTAAGTAAATGCCTCCAACAATACTAATAATTCTGTGGCTCATCTTTGAACTCCATTCAATTTGCCAAGATATTTATCTCTGGTGAAGGTATACTTACATCTAAAAAGCCATAGAAGGGAATCTTATTTTTCTTCTCCATCGCATAATGACACTGTATGCTTCCCTAACACTGCTGCTTTGCTGCAAAATCATCTCTAGTTTCCAATCTGCTGTCTCCCTGAGCTTTGGCTAGTTCATTCACTCCCAATGAATCTCTTTTGTATTAATTTATTCTATATATATTTCATTTTCTATGGCTGTAAGCCTTTCCTGTCATTTTTGGTCTATATGTTCTTTTTTCTTTGGTTTGAATCTCTGGTATTTGCAGTTCTTCACAGGTTAGTATTGTCTATGAATTTCATTAATTTTATTTTGCTGCCCTTCTATAATTATTAAAATAACACTAGTATCATATGAGATCAAGCACAAGAAACAGTACACTGCTACATTACAATCTGATGGTTCATCTTTGTTGAGATTTCAGTGTATATTTCATGCCTATGCACAAACCAATTGCTTCAGGAGCACATTTTCAGGTACAAGATGAATCCATAAAAATTGAATCATACCACAATCATCATGACCTCTCCGGTGTCTAATGCTGTAAGTCCTTTGCAACAACAGGACTTGAGTTTGAGTGACAAGGTATATCCTCCATGAACTCCAATCACTTCTATTTTATGTCTCGAGATTATTAAGGGCATTTACCCATTCTCACTTTGTTAATTTTTCAGGGGCTAACTCATTTCTGCAGTTGGATTGCACTGATAGACATGCTTTATGGCATCATGAAAAGGACACCCTGCCATCTGGACCTGCTCTACCTCTGAGGCCACTCCGACTCTTTTGGAGAGACCAGGACTTGAGGAGAAGACAGGACCGTGCTAACATAGAGGTATGGCTTCTGGACCTGCGCTATACGAATGCTTTCCCAAAATTTTTTAGTATTGGAGTATATGCTAAAACCTATTGTGTGTACAAGAAGTTCTAGTGCAGATCTTTGTTATTCTGCTTAATTCCTCGTAAACTTTAACATTCTGAACTAGTTGCAAGATGGAGGCCATAGTCAGACGTTCTGCATACGTAGGACAGCAGAAAGTTCAGCTGCAGAGAAATGCAGGCATTGGTAGAATACAGGGCAAATTGCGGCATCAATCTGCAAGCATCCACACTTGTGGCATGTGAAAATGGAGAGACAGACAAAGCAGGAAAATCTCCATTGTGTCTAAAAGCTGAGGTTGTCAGGAGCACAACTATCTGGTAAATAATTTTCTGTAAGGAGAGAATATGTTTCCAACCCATTTTCTTCAGAAGCAGGGACTAAAGTTTAGTCTTATAACCAAAATTCCCTGTATTTTCAGCCTGGTAATGATGGCCACAATAGTTTGTTGGTATAAACTTGTGACCAGATACAGACACAGGTGGAAGATTTCAGCAATTGAACATCACCTGTTGCACTAGCAGCTATTCCTAGTCTCTTCCAAAGACATTTCAGAGAAATATATGGTAAGATGGCAAATTTCCATGAGTTGTGGGTGTTTCTTGGAGTTTCTTGGTTCTTCTCAGCCACCAGAAGCCTGCAGGGACAGGCTTGCTGTTGTCCTTGGCAAGAGCTGGGGGACAATGTCTCAGTTTCTGGAGCAAGGAAGAGCTCTGAAAGTGAAGAGGAGTACATTCCTTGGTATTTCATGCAGTCCTGGGAACACAGATATTCTGGAATTTGCAGTTTAAAATGTCAGTATCAAAGATTTGCTCAGCCTTTGTAATTTCTCCCTAGCTGATGCTGATTTTACCCATCTTGGAAAAGCAACTTTGTGTTTTCTCTATGAATATATATATATGTCTGTGTGCGCGTGTGTGTGCATGAGCATATATATAAAAAATGCGTATGTTTATAAAATACATATACAGTACTTCCCTTAGTTTCAGAATGTCATTCCCTGTGGCCTTACCTCTATTACACACATCATTCATTAGATTATGGAAACCATTAATGTCAGGCAGCAGAACCAAATGAATTCACTAAGGGACCACCATTAGCATATCAAGTAGCTATTTCTCAGCTAAATATTCCTGACAGCCCTCATTACGTATGACGGATGGGCTTTATAAGAGGTAGTAGTTCCAGAAGAAAATAAAATCTCAGCATTCTACCACATGTGGCCCAATAACTAGATATCATTTTCTGACTGTCTGTTTGCATGTCTTTCCTTTTTTTTCTTTCAGAATGAAAGAGTTGTAAAACTCCTAAATAGATTAACTGCATAATTCAAAATTCATTAAAAATTGTGGGCCTAATTTAGCCTAGTTTCTGAATTCTGCAGGTGCTTTAGTCATGGGATATCAAACACTGTGTGTCATCACAGCTGTCTTGCCAGCAGCCTGTCAATAAGAAAAAAGATATAACTGAAAAAAGCAAGTGAGGCTGAATTTTAAAAGACCATGTATTGCAGAAAAATTTATGGATGGAAACCCAACATTTTTTAAGGTAAAAAAAAAAAAAAAAGTATTTTAAAAGTTAAAAATTAACTGCAGCAATGCATTATGAAAAACAGGTAATTGGTTATGGAGCCACAAACAAGCCCATCTAAACACCTACTTACACCTAGCAGTCTCCTGCTAGGTGGGCACAGCTGTGGCAACTCCTTTGTGGGAATACAGACTCCAGCACCTCATTTCACAATGTGATGGGAAGGTGTTTGAAACTTGCTGCAGTGTATTTTGCTGTAAATATCAGTAGTGTGGCACAGGGCCATGTAACAGGAAGAGTCGGCCCTTATATGCATAAAGACAGAAACTTTTTAAAAAAAAAAAAAGTAGATTTGACATTTCTATTCTTGGGCCATTGAAAACAAGAAGCATGATGTTCAAGAGATCACATCATGCCATTTACACTCTTGATGATGGAGCTGAAGCCAGGCAAAATCACCTAGAAAAAAATGTGTTCTCACAAAAGGAAATCTAAGTATCCGTCTGTCTAGCTAGCTGTCTTCAGATGGGCAATTCTCCTGACACCCATTAACCCTATTATAATTAATTAATCTTTTTTGCTGGTTCTAGATATGCCCTAAAATTTGATCCTGTATTTTATTTCACTGCTATCTCCTACATAAATAAACATTCCAAATGGAGATCTCTATCTTCAAAAAAATCAGTCATTGATATTGAAATTATAAACTGAACTATGGTTAGATTTAAGTAAATCACACTGGTGACCAGCGGTGAGAGTCTGTCTTCCGTATCCTTTATTCTTTTTTGTGACTTAGCAGTGCAACCAAGATTGCAAATGCAAGAAGAACTGTCACTCTAAATTTAGCATTGAAGTAAACCTTTAAATTCATTCTTTCAACCAATCAAGCTCAAACGTCAAGTTTAATGTTTCAATTTAATGTCAACCTCAAAAAAATTCTGAAAATGTGAGTTGAAGTATATGTTGCCACTCGTTCTCATTCACATTTTTGCAACTGTTCGACAGCTGGAAAACATCTGGCACTTCACAGGGCGCGAAAATGAGCTCCCGCCTCACCAGCAGCAGCCAGTCTTACCAGCGTGTGTAGAGCAGTGTGCCACTGTGGCCTCGGCTGCCCGTCCTTCTGCCACTGACTGGATGACTCAAGCCCCAGGATCTTCTCAAAAGTAAGAGGTAGGAGGAAGGGCATAGTTTTTGGAAATGTATGTTCTTGACTGTACTTAACTGCTTTTCAATTTATATTACATTATTTCTGGAATATAAGAGGAAAAAAAGTAATGCTTCATAAATAGATTTAAACCCTCTACAATTTCTATTACAACACCACCAGTTATTTATTAGTTAACATGAGACTTGTCATCATTCCTTGGAAAGAACAACATGCTTTCATGAGTACTGATGTGTATTTTTTGGGTTAAATGTTCAAAAGTCCTCTAAAACTCAGCAGCTAAATTATGCCACGGTATCCTCATTCTCACTGATAGGCAGCTAGATAAAAGCTGATTATGGCCATGAACTTGTGGCTACAATGCACTTTCAGATGAGATGCAAATGCAGTACTTAGTAAATAAACACAGAAGCATTGAGAGACAGCAGAAATAAGCTGGTAAATATCCATGCTTACTGGTAATTTTTCAAATGAGAAGGGCATTTGTTTTAACAACCAGGTGCGTCCCAGGCTTTTGTCTAAGGGCTATCTTAAGGATCCAGCCTTGGGCTTAATGTCTTACAGCACATGTGCAACAAAGCAAGGGAAATGGGCCAGAACCCAGCCTAGAGTGGGGCTCAGCTGCAGCAGGTGCTGCAAAAAGACCTGGATCCTCTGGGCAGGGATCAAGACCACCATTACGTCCATCCAGTGCCCATCTATAGGAGTAAATCAACTTTTCCTATGCGTTTTCTTGGGAATCGCTATCAAGTGTTTTGCTAAAATCTAAGCACACAATATTTCATGTGCTTTCTTCAAGTACTGATTTTTTTTTTTTTCAAAAACAGCAATATACTTTGTCTAATGTGATTTGTTATTTATACTGCTAAATTTTCATGATTCTGTTACCTTCTAAATATTCAATGATTTGACTTTAATGAGGCAGAATACTCCTTGGTAAACCAAATGATAAAACAGCAGGGCATTACTTTTATTATTATTCAAAAACATAGTATTAGGGCAGAATCGGAAAATAGACTGGACACCTACTGCACAATGATTACCAGTGCCACATACTGATAGAACACGAGGACACATTCACTCCATTTCTTTTCCCAAATTTAACTCCCACCTACTATGTTGTGACTTGTTTCTCTTACCTTTATTTCACAGTTGTTTAGAGGAAGAGTCTCACAAGTTACACAAGGAGGTTATTAGAAAAAGTCATTTAAACATATTCTTCAGATAATTGCTGAAATTGTTGGAATAACAGTTTAACTCATTCCAAATCTTTTTTTCTTCAGTATAATTCTGTACCATTTGTATGCACGAGTCCTGAAGTGCTAATAATGTTTCTGAGGTGCTTCCGAATAGCCCAGAAAAGAGCCCAATCTTTTTTTAAATGGCTTTTTTTTTTTCTTTTTCATTTTCTTCTTCCTTTTCATTTTCCTTTTCTTTTTCCTTTCACTCTCTCTTCTCTTCTCACTGTGTACACTATTCCACACCATGTAGAGTACTCATCCTTTGAAAATACATACTCTAGAACAAATGAAATTTACCATCCGAATGTTAAAGGGCCCAAGGTAACTGTTTACTATTGAAAATCCCATCTAATAAGATTATAAGCAATTGTAAAACTGTTGAACATTGGCTAGGTAGCAATAGCATTTTTAACTCTGTAGCTTAACAATCCTGACCGAGAAGTATATTGAGATATCTGAGATTTTGATGGGAATTTTAATGAAATATAGTGATGGTATGCTTACTCCCTATGAAAGCACTAAAATGTTTACAATCACATTTCCAAAGCAATTAACTTCAACACAGTATTAATACAAAAGTGGTAATTATTATGCACAAGAAAACTGCATGGGCATATTTCCATGGCACACTGGCTGAATACTTTTCTTCAGACTGCCTCAAATTTATTGTGATATCAAGAGTTACACTGAAATGAAAAAGAATAACTAGTGATAGCATTTTGGTGCAGGAAAATCAACTCTGCCACATACTGCTTATGAAATGTTAGCTCATACTCAGTTCTCATCAGCAAATATGAGCAATTAATCGCAAAACAACACTTCACAGATGATGTAAATTGTCAGATAAGAGTAAATCGTTTTAACAACTAACATTGTATTAACCTTTATAATCACCTGCTTGTCCTGATATCTTAATTCTGATTTCTCTTGCTACCTGTACAATTGTTTAAACAGACATTTATACACAAATCCATAGTATACGTAGAGAATTTAGAGCTGAGAATCCATTTACCTGGGCTAAAACCTGGGTTTTCTGTAGTCAGTTATCACTTCAGAAGCCATCCCACCTGACTGTAGGAGTCAATATGTCTGGGCAAGAAGCTGGTATGCCAAAATAGCCATTGCTCTAGTTCTGTTAGACAGATTATTTGCATGTGCTCTTCATGATCTTTGATTTATCCATGGCTTCATTTTCCTATCTACAGTAGAGGGATGCTAATATTGGCCTCACTTGTAAAATTCTTTGAAGCTTATGTACAAGAAATACAATAAAGTTTAGCTGTTATTTATTGTGGCACATTCCTATATCACATGTAAGTCGAACTTAGAAATATTTATAGATGAGTAGATACTTCTGTAAGTCTTGAATAGCAGAAGATGTCACAGATGTTCTGTGCTATTAGGAAAAAAAAAAAAAAAAAAAAAATAAATAAACAGACAAAA
>VXAV01004555.1:182858-203924 GCA_013399715.1 Alectura lathami
AAGAGCTAGGTGTGTTTTCCCCACCTTTTTTTTTTTAAAAAAAAAAAAAAAAAAGAATTGACAAGACTTGTGAGTCACGCTTCAACCCACAGTGGACTTGAAGGGTATTACAGAATAAATATCTAAAAATGGGTTTATAATGGAACCCTTGACTGACCTGAAAACAGAGCAGTAAGCAGGCACCACTATAATTAAGAGCGGTGACCCTTCAAAGAAAAGTGTTGCCAGCAGGTAAATAAACTGCCATTGTGCAGCTCACCTGATTAAATAGGAAGGTTTGGAAAATGATTGGAGAAACAGCATCAATCAGTGTTACTTCAGACATCAGTTATAAGAGACAGCTCCCTGCTGTGGGACATGTGTTGTATGTACTATCAGAAACAACGTCTTTGTTCTGAGAGTTGTGCTAGAGGTGATCTGAGCCCCTGAAATCAGAACCTGACAACTGTGAACAGGCTATTTAATAGAACTTCTTATCTCATGTTTTCCCTGCCAACCTGGATTTCTGTTAGTTAGGGTGTGTGTTTTGCTTTTTTCTTTTTGTTACAGCATGCGTTTTGTTTTGGGCAGTTTTGCAGAAGCATGGTAGAACTGCTGACTGAATGGGGTTGTTTTGGTAGGCAGGGGACACCGAGACACAGCTCAAGTCTTGTCTCACCATGGACTGGGACAGCAATATTGTTTTTGGAATAGTGAAAGAAAAGCTGTAATGGAGTTCGGAGTTCTGTTCTTTTATCGAGCATATCTCATTCTAGGGGAGCTGTATTTGGCATATTTTGCCCTGCATACAAGCTTTTCTGTGGGATGCTGTCATGGATTTTGATGCAGGAGAGTATCTGGCTGTCTCAGGCTTTAACGTTTTCAGGTGGCTTTCTGTGCTGAAAGAGGTTGTGAAGAAACTTCTGGGGGTACCCTCTATGCAAGTTCTCATTGCTTAACCACATAAGGTGTGTATCTGGGGCAGTGACAAACTGCATTGCCACGAGACTGCTTTCTCCTGGGACACAGTGTTTCTAAGCATAATTTCTGCTTTTGCAGATCACAAGTGCCTCTATTTCTAAAAGGCAGAATAGTACTCACTTTTCTAAGATGTATTGCACCATTGAGTTTTTGTTCTGTGCTTCTTCAGTTGAAAAAGGAAAAAAAAGCCTAACTTCATAGTATTGTTAGGTTACAAGAAGTGCCTTAAGCCCAGGACAGACTAAACAATGGGACATGGAACAGTACAGAACAGCCATATGCAAAAAAGCTCTGTGTTAATGTTGTGATGAGTAAAATAGTGCCTCCTTATTCTGGATTTATCTAGACAGTGCGCAGTGTACGACTGGAAGGAGACTTGACATAGGTAGCAGTAAGCTTCATCTCTGCCACTGCAACTGTACTGAGGACTATCACTGGCATTTAACTGGAAGTCACTGAACTTCCCATTATTCCATATTCCAATACTTCCAACTGAAGCATCAGTCTGCAATTGTTTAAGCTATTTTGTTTGAACAGTGTAATGTCGATGTCCTGCTTTCTTATCAGGTTGTTTTGGGCTTGCCAGACTTGGTTTTTAAGGCTAATTAAAAATAAGCTCGTAAGGCAATGGAGTTAGTGGTGCAAAATCCTGTATAACTGCTTTCTTTCAGATATTAACCTAACTTGTTCTACCTTAATGCCAGATCCTAGACCTTAACTATTTCTCTGCTGGGAGAGAGAAGTATAATTGTATATTTAAACTGTGATACCAACAAAATCTTTTTCCACCAGGTTGATACTTTTAACTTTTCCACCAACCTTGAAATATTGTCAGAAGAATGTGGTGCAGAACAGTCTGAACTCTCAGCTAAGGGTTATAGCTTTAGAACCAGCAAGATTTTTTCCTCTGTCACTCTTCACTTCTGGGTGTGGCACAACTTCTAATTATTTAGACTGATAAAGGGGCTTTTTAGCAAAAATGAACATATAGATGCAGTTTTAATGACAATCTATAAATTGATCTCTATTTCTTGAAATGGCTGGTTAGTGTCTTTTGTGCATTATCACAGTGATTTAAAAGAACTTGAAGCTATAGAGCTTTACAGCAGCTGTAATTTTGACCACTAAACAAGTGAAGCATGGCTTCTCAAGGTTTTACTTCCTTAATCCCTTTTTAACTCCTTGCAGATTGCTTGTTTGATTATCAAAATTGTTTCTTCAATAAAGCTGCTTATCTTGGAGATCAAGAGCACAGCATCTATCAACTTTGATTTATTAAATTCCAAGAACGAGTGGCAATCTGTTTTATTATCTGGTTCTTCACAGTACTTTAACTTTGGAAGAATGGGTTCCATTTAGCAAATACTTTCTTCTTAAATGTGACTTTCTTTTATTCTTGACAGTTAAGTACTTGGTGTTTTCTCTTCCCCAAAAAAAATGTTAATTTAATGCTATAGCAAGTACTGAGTGAAGGGTATCTCCTCCAGTGACTACCAGATGTGATCCTGTTAATACAGCCCAGGATGCTCTTAGCCCTCTTTGCTTTTCAGTTTCTCAGTTCCCAGCCTCTGTTGTTGCCAAGACCTCTTCATTCTCAGCTGCATAACTCTGATTCAGTGTTTTCTGAATTTCATAATTCACTTTTGTCCCATTCCTCCAGCCTTTCCAGGTCTGTCTAAATAAAAGCCCTGCCCTCAAGCATGTCAGTGGTCCCACCAGTTTGGTGTCATCTGTGAACCTGAGAGCAGAACACTGTCACCTCCTCAGAGTCACTGATAAGATGTTGAACACGCAGGTCCCTGTGATACACCACTTGTTATTGGCCTCAGCTAGCACAAGGTAACCCATTAACAGCAACCCTCGGTGCAAACCACCCAACCAGCTGTCCACCCACCTGGTTGTCCACCTATCCTGTAATACCCTAGCTTGAATAAACAAATACTCTGGGAATCAGTGTTGAAATACTTTGTGAAGTTAGCATCTTCTACTTTCATTCACAAATCCAGTCATTTCATCCTAGAAAGCAATCACACTTGCCGGGCATGGTTCATCTTCTGTAAGGCCATATTGACTTAAGCGTATGTGCTACAACAGGGCTTGTTCCGTGACTTCCTTAGGGACCAAAGTGAGGTCATGTGGCATGTGATTTCCTTTTGTAAAAATATATAGTATTCGCCTTCTTCCGGTCATAAGGAACCTCCACTTATCTCTAGACTTCTCCAAGATGACAGTAACCCCGTGGGGATATCAGCCAGTGCTCTCTCCCCCTTGGATATAGCCCACTGGATCCTATGGTTTGCAGGGATCAAGTCCTCTGCAGTAATCCCAGACTTGATCCTTATCTACTGCTGTTAGTTCATCATCTCTTTGAGTGCAACCTCTAAGCATGGGGGCATGGGAGACCTTTTGGCAAAGAAAGAAAACACTAACTGCATCTGCTATCAGTGTGCCCCCCCCCTCCCCATTCAGCAGCAGACCTACATTTTTCTTGCTTGTGTGTAGAGTAATTGGAATACATTGCATCTGTTAATCATGCTGCAGGTATGTTCTGCTACAGTATGGATACCAGATTGTGTAGTCAGATGTACTGACATGGGGTTTTTAAACTGGTTTTAGTTCAGCATATTCTGATACTGACTAATTTAAATAGGGTTTCCTATAAGTTTGTATGCACACTGTTGCAGTCATTAAATTTGAAATTTCAAATTATCACAAGATTTACTGATCACTAGTACATCACTGTTTAGGCCTCCTGTCGGTGGTTCTTCTGCCAATGAAGTCCTGCTCTGGTACCAGGGGGAGCTATGTTGTGATGTCCGAACTGGGCTAACAAGCTGGTAATAAATATGGCTGCAATGGCTTGCATTTGGTACTCCAGGAAAGGGGGGAATTGCCTGGTGTGCTGAATTTGAGAGCCTATTTGTCCTATATTTTGCGTCTAGTCAGTGAAGCAAAATAGAGGGCTCCAGAGGTGACTCAGGCCACCTAATACCTGGATGGTGTCAGGATGATTTGACTTCTTAGTGGGGGAGTAGAGTTAAGCATCTGAAATCTTCAATTAACCTAGGTCAACATGTTCTTTAGCGGTGTTTAGCAAGACTTGACTGGTACTAAGACAGCCATCTTGAGGTTGCCCACTTGTCTCCCTCCCACTGCTGCTCTTAGCATCAATAATCAAACTGCCTTTTCAAAACCTTTTATATATGTGATGAGGAACAAACACAAAGAGCCCTGGTGTCTTTCAATCATTTAGCAATGATCCAGTGAGCCTGTCCTTGTTGCCTCTGACCAAGATTTTCCTCAAATGCAGTGGGGTAGGGGGGAGGGATTCATCCCAATGTTTTGTGCTCAAGGAGCCCTGAGTGGAAGGATAAGCTTGCTACAAACACTGCAATGTCAGTTTCAGTTAGGATTGTGTTGGTTTTGCTCAAAACTGTGGTTTGGAATCATGCAGCCTTTAGGTTTTTGTGTAATACCATTTTTTTTTTTTAAATCCCTCAGTGCTTTTTCTGCAATGAAAAATTGAGAGTTTTTCCTTCTCTTTGTAAGCTTTATTGATTTTTAGTTTGCCTCTCTTCTTAAATAAGTAGCTACTGTATATTTAGAACAAACAGCATACCTTCTGCATGTAATCACCGCTTACAGTAACTCAAGCTGGATCTTTTACCTTTTGTGTTAAAGGGGTGCGTAGACAATACTGACTCAACTCCTTTTCCATTGCTTATGGCTGTATTGTTGTCCTGCTGTGTTGTCTTCACTGTTTGTAGTGGTAGCACTGCATTTCACAGAATTGTAGGGGTTGGAAGGAACCTCAGAAGACCATCTAGTCCAACTCCCCTGTCCTCTGCCTTCCTTCTCAGCCTTGTGATTGTAGCAAGTTGTTCTGCACACTGGTGCTCCAGCAGCTTTGCCTTGAAAATGGAGGTGCCAAACATGTTCTGGGAAGGGATCTTCCTTTATTTCCTTAATGATGGTCAGACTGTGTATGCAAGAATGGCTTCTGGTTCAGACGCTGCTCTTGGAATGTACAATATTCAGTGAGATACTTTATGATAGAACCAAGATGTGCTAAACGAGCAATTGCTGCTTTGTAGTCTTGTGGCATCATTTGTTCTCAATTTTGTCATGCCTTTGAGTTCAGATTTGGGTCTTCAGGGTGTGTGTTTGATGTTTAGAAGACTGCCTTAATTGTTATATAGTTATTTTGGTCTTGGTGCTGAACACCTAAAATGTCGTGTCTTCAGAGTTCAGGAAAATACTGTCAGTCAAAGGAGAAGAGTTCTTACTTAATGTTGCTAAAACTCATTTAATGGAATTAATAAAATGTCTTCCAGTCTTAAGACAAAATTACAGAGGCGTGTAACAGAGGAGAATCTTTTTTTCTGGATTCTGATTAGAAGCCTGTTGTAAGGGTTAGCTGGAATAATGACAGCTCCTTTAATTCATTCTGTCTGCATATTATGATAGCAGCACAGAAGAAACTTGTACATAGTTTTCTTTCCTGTCTTGAAAGATTTGTGGACCTTTAATTACTTTAACTGAAATACTAAGCTTGTGGAGCTGTCTGGATTAACTAGTTCTAACCTATTTGAGTAGGTAAATGTAGTTGCCTTTCCTCCTCATAAGCTTTCTTGTTTTAGTGTTTTAGCTTTTTTGTATGAAATATTCTTAAGGTATGAGATGTTAGATTACTTATCTATGTTTCAAAAAGTTTGCTGACCTTATGTTGTACTTGTTTTTTTTGTGGGCCAGGGGTGAGTGGAATCATCCTCCATCATGTGTGGTAGTGGGCTAAGATGGAAAAAGTAAAATATAGTCCTGGCAGAGAGAGCGAGACGGTGTTTTGTGTCATTATCTTCCAGAGCTGCTTTCCAAGCAACAGAATATGATATGGAGCAGCATACTCCCCATGAGAAGAGATGTGGATGTAAACTTTCTCTCTTTGACATGGAGGACCACATTCCTCATTCACCCATGAAAATTTCATAGCTGTTTATTCAACTTCTGGAGGTCATTGTCCTTGCCTGAAGCTTGTCTGAATAAGCATGCTTCTTACAAGACTTGCTTATCAGCAGTGGAATCCATAACCATGCTCTCTTGTCTCCAGCTTGACCTCTGGAAGCATTGCTCAAGGGACTTGATGGACTCAGAACCAGATTGCTGGTGCATGGAAACAAACATTAGTTACCCATCTAGCTCTTACTGAAAACAGCATAAGAATGTGTGCCCTCCTAGGTTAGAACAACATTCCTTCAATCTCCAGTGCAGGCTGTAGAGTTAATTAGGAAGGGAACACAGGTGTCTGTTGTCCATCCCCCTTGTTACTTGCCCAGCATTGTGAATTGCATTACAGATTTACTTGTTACCCTTAGCATCTGCATGTAAGCATGTTTTTCAGCAAGTTCAAAAATAGCAGTATAAACATGAAGGACGGGAGCAAACCTTGTTTGCTCTGGCTTCAAAATGCAGTTTCGGAAGTGCTCCTGATGCCACACCCTGAGTCAGGTTAGTAAGCTGATGCCACTCTGTTATGAAAAGGTTTTGTATATTTTAACCCTTTAATTCAAACAAGTTTCGTTAGAATTTGTCAAAGGGGGGTTAATCCATTTTCCACAGTGAAGCGCAGAAATTTCAGAAATAACATACTCTGTGCTGTCATCAGTATAAAATACTGTTTACACTCCAGGCCTATTGCTTCAGGAAATTATTGATAGGAACAGCTGCTCCTTCACAGGAAGAGCACAGAAGTCCTTCTTCTCTGACCAGGGGCACTTTTCAGCTACCTTTACTTTATCACCAATGCACAGAAGCATGGCAGATTGGATTTCAGACTTTAAGTAATAATAAAAAATGTGTAGGAAAAACTCTTTACAACTTCACTTGGGAACTTTTGTGAAGCTCTGAGCCATCTCCTTGTGCTCAAAAGGATTTGTTCAAAACAAAATGGAATTTGGAGAGTAAGATATACAGTACAATCAGTATCAGACTTCAAATGCACCTCATTGCTGCTGAGCTGAACATTATAATTACAATTATAACTCTGCTGTGCTTTATGCATAAATTATTTAAATTAAGCCACAGATTATTCAAATTTTATCTCCAAGAAACACTTCTAAAAGCCTGCTAACACTCATGTTACAACTCATTGCTAACAAATGCAAAACTATTAAAGTCTTAGATTTTTTTTCTAAAAAACTTTTTGGAACTCAGCTCTGGGCAGAGACTAATTTCAAGCTGAATCAGTCTTTGGGTTAACTGTATTTGATGGTACTGGTGTTGTAAATTCAGATCCACCTCAAGTTGAGTTAGGCAAAAGACTAAACTGGTGCCATTCAGTCTTTTTCCTGCTAATACTAAGTGAAAGACTCAGGTTTAAAACAGTAAAATTAAAAAATGGCTGGTGCAATGATTTGATGTGGTATTGACAATGATTAGTTTGATTCAGTGGTAATAAATACTTTCAGGTGAAAAAAGCTCCCTGAGAGAAGCTCTGAATGGAGTGGACCTGGCTCCTGAAGCATGTCCCTTGTTTTGAGTATCTCTTACAGCTGGCTGGGGAAAGCAATGTGATCAGGTCATTCCCCTGCTGCCACTGTGGGCAAAAGAAGCAGGTTAGACCAGGTTGTGATAGATAGTCCAGGCCACTGGAGAATATCCAAAGGCAGGAAAAGGGTAATGTGAATTCCTTCTTTGCAGCTGTTTATTAGCTTGTACCTAGAAGCAAAAAATAAAGTCTAGAACATTTCCAAGTAAAAGTTTTATTTGATATCTCATACTTCTGTAAGTTGAACTTTCTTCAGAATTTGCAATACTTAACACTATGAAGCAGATAAAGACTTGTTTTATTAAAATACTTTGTATAGATGAATGAATCACTGTCCTGCACTAGACCATGTAATTTTTTACTCAGGAGAAAGGAGCAGAAATGAGAAAAACACAAGTTAGTATTTTTTCCCTTTGTGCACTGAAAATAGTACAATGAAAGAGCAGAGATCCTTACTGCTGTTACTGCTCAAGTGCAACAAAACGCTGAGCCAGATCTAGGGAGTGTCTGAACAAGGAGATGCTTGATCCTGATGACTGGCTAAGTTTCCTGAAGCTGTGTCTGTATGCCTGCTGTGAGTGCTCATTAGAAGAGAAACTTCAAAACCTAAAAACAAGAAAGGAGGAGGGGGGGGGGGGAAGAAAAAAAGCTAGTAAGATGGAAGTGAAAAAGTAAGAATAAACATTAGGCACAATGCAAGAGGACAAAACCTAGTGTGCCTCTAACTTATTTTAGAGGAGCAGTATGTCTGGAGTAAATCCACTCCTAGTATCTAATAGCTGCAGACTGACAAACCCTAAAGTAATGCATAAATACACTCAGGCAAAACAAAGATGAATAATCAGTTTTTAGTATTTCCTAACAGCGCTGGGTGTGCGAGCTCAGCACTGGATTTCAGTGTATTTTGCACTTCAGGTTATGCTGTGTTCCAAATCCCTCTGTGGGTCCCCTGTGATCTTGGTCTTGCCAGGTGTTGGGTTGTGGCTGTCCTGTGTTTAGGTGCTGCAGGCTGCTGCTTTCCCCATACTGCAGTAGAAGGTAAGGCGGTGGCAGGGTATGGAATCGTTTAAGTGCACTGAAGGTGTTTCTGGAGTTCCCAGACCAGCATAGTGAGTGTTTTACAAACACCGAGCAAAGATGCCCCTGCTCCAAAGGGGTGAAAAATCACACAGGAGCTGAGTGAGAACACCTGTATTCAAGCCAGACAGGGACTCAAAGAGAAGGGTGAATAATCACAGGCAGTGTGTTATCTGTCCTCTTCAGAGTTGTCAAGTGTAAGCTTGCATTTGTCAGTACTGGATACAGGAGTCATGCCAGAAATAGACAAGTCTTCAGGGTTTGTGAATTTTTCCCATGTAGAGATGAGGAAAAGAAGGAGAAATAGGACAAAAATACAGTGGTATTGTTCTGAGTGGTTTCTGCATAGTACAGTCCTGGAGCAAAAAGGAGAACAATATAGAATTTTTGCTGTTTGTAGGCACTTTTTCTGCATGTGGCGTTTCCAGAACGTATACATAGATACTGCTTGTATATAAATTTAAAATTATGATAGTGAGGCCAACTTCAGGCACTTAATCGTTCTCCACATAAAAACAGTTCTCAAGACTTCTGTTTAAAGCTGAGTTGCATTAACTTTCAAGACACTCTTGCTACCTTCTAAAGAGAATGGTAAATCTCATTCTTGTAATTTGTCTGTATTGCTTCCTGTTCAGGTATGAAAGAACAATCAGTATCCCTTAAAATGGGGATTGAAGACTTATATTTTTGTGCAGTGGAAAAAAAAAATCAGAAAAGCAGCCTAATCCTTGGCAACCTGAATTCATCTGGATGGGTGGCTTGCATTTTAATACGCCCAAATAAAGGTGCTTTATCTTAACGCAAAAAAACATAGGTCATCTGTAGTGACAGGCGAATGGGTCTGGGAGGCAGTGGCAGGGATCTGGAAATCACTGTGGACATTCAGCCAAGGAGCAGTTCTGTTGGGAGGCTGTGGGCTTAGGTGTGTCTGGAACGTGTGCGCGGAGAACCAAAGCTGGTGTCCTTCAGAGCACCCAGGGGTGATGACCTTCCCGCAGGAGTGCTGGTGAGTTCTGTGCTTGTGCTGTGTAACAGATGGAGACTAATAATGGTAGATTCTCCCCTATTCCAACTCAAAAGCTCTAGAGTCCTGAATATTAGCATCAGGAGCTATTGATACTTGAATTCGTAAATACGCAGCACTATAAGACTGGATGCTGTATGAATCTGTTACGTGATCTTAGCTATTGCTGCTCTTATGTGTACGTTATATGAGAAGCAGCAGGTACACTCTAAAATATTGTTAAACAGTGCTGTAATACATGACCTGGGTTTAATCACTGAGGCAAATTACTAGTCAGATTCTGGCATCTGTAGCCATTTCTGTTTGAATTACTGCTTATTACCAGGCCAGCTGTGAAACAACAATCAGAGCTGTGCGGTTCTTCAGTTCAACTTTTTAGCTAATGGAATGTGATTCTGCACCCTCACTGTCTATGGGCATTGAAATCTTCCAAAGGTACGTGGAAACAAATATGAGTAGGTACTTCTGGGAGGCTTGGTGACTGCTTGGGTGGTGGTTGTTTTGTTTTCTTGTTTTTCCTGCTAGCTCTTCATTCTTGGGAATCATGGGTATTGAAAAATGGTGTATGCAAAGGAAGATGTTGTCCATGACTAGCAACCGTGTTATGGACATGCCATTGCTTACCAATGTAAGCTGTAAGAATTATAACACGGTATTATCAGTAACTATTTGATATCATGTATGATAAATAGCTGCAAGCATCTGCAGCAGCTACTGCAATCTGCTTCTGGGAGCAGATTCAACAAGAGTTTAACCCTTCTCTGTCACTAACTCATACTCAGTCTACTGTCCAGGAAAATCACTCAATGCTTGGTGCCATGAATGATCTTTAATCTATTACTGGCCATGAACTTTATAGAAATGAATCACCAAATTGCAATGTGTAAGAACCTGGTTTGTAATTAACAGGACTGTCTGTTTTAATCCTCTTATTCTTAGACATCTTAATTCTGAATTCCTCAGACAGTCATTTCAGGCTTTCATTTAGTTCCATTTCCTGGAAAATCAGTGGGAGGCAGAGTTAAGCCAACACAAAATGCCTCTGAAAAATCTCATGCTTAAAGCCTAAGTATTTTTTCATGAGTGACAGTTCTACAGCAGTAGAAGATGTATGAAAGAGGGTATATTTTCTTTCAAGTGTAGTCTTTTCTGAGGAGAAATTGGGTATTGCTACGGCATTTCAGTACCTGAAAAAGAAAAATCAACTTGTTCACCAAGTTGCTGGAATTGTGGGAGAAGACGATGCAAAGCCTCAAATTCTTCTTAGGCTTTGTATCTCTTAACATAAAGTAAGTGGAAATACTTCCACTTTACACATTCATCACCACAAACCAGGTATTAAGTAGGCAATATATACAGTAACTCAGTAGCAATGACACATGTTTTGAGGGTCTGTATAGAGTTGAAAGGACATGTAAGGACTGTTTCTGCTTCCTTGTGCAGGCTAGTCAAACCCATCGTCTCTGCACGGTTGTGTAAGCAGGACTGTAGGGGCTGACTTCCCTCAAAGTGAACCTGCATGGTTAGCACTCATAATATGCAGTTGCTGCAGATCAACAACAATATTCCTTTCTTCCTGCGGTGGTGGAAATCATAATTCTTCCATATGTTGCTGGTAAACCTATAATGCCTCCGGCAGGTACAGTACTAGTAGCACCGTATGGGTTAGATGGCAGTCTAGATCTTGTATTGCAGTTTCATCTTTCCAGTTGTGAAGAGCTATGGTTCTTTCCTGATTTTTTTTTTCAGGTTGCCCAGCCCCGTTTTGGGGGTGTCTGGCAGTGGTAAGACACTCTTAACCTCAAGACCTATTTTGGCTGTATTGAACTCTTTCAAAAGAAGAGTCTGAAACTTACTAATGAGTCTCTGAAATACAAAAGAGAGCTTGTAGATCAAGTCATGCCATTTCAGTGCATAACCAGGAATGTTCAGCTACCTCTCAAGTACAAAGAAAAATATCTCCTTTTCTCCTCGTGCCCAAAATTTCCACAAACCTATGTTTCAATTTGTCTAATTTGTCTGACTACTCTGCAGTTAGGCACAGTTGGAGTTAAAAAATAGTTCAAAAAATCAGAAATGAAGCTTCATGTTGCATGCAAGTTTTAAACTCTTCTTTAGTTGTATAGTAGAATCATATTTAAGGACAGTGTGACATGATTAAAAATGGTATTATTTCAAACCCCCACAATTAAATGATTTTTCCACAACCGGCTTTTAAAATTCCTCATGTTATCACTGAAAATGTCTTTATTCTGCAAGAATAACTGTAGGGTGAACATGTTGTTAAACAGACCACAAATTTTGTGTGTTTCAGAGCTTTACTGTTTCTTTTACACAGAGTTTAAGACAAGTATTCCATGAATTCATCTTGTTCAGTTGTGTAGCTCTCACAGTTCAATTGTAGCAATGTCCTGGCAGAGCTGAGAAAATTAAGACTTGGACAGAATGCTTCACTTTGTTTTGCTACTATGCATAGTAGTGCAGAGTAGTATCTCCTGCTGTATATGATTGTTAAAAAATAAAATCTTGTTCTGGCACTTACATTTCAATCACATTTTCATAGCAGGAGTTGCTCTAATATTAAGGCAAATCTTCATGCATAACATAACCAGGTTTTCTATAATAGGAAGCCAGCATTTTATCAAAAACCATCTGAATTTGTTCAAAAATGGATGAACTTTACATCTTCTCAACTTTCTAATAAATCTGTGCTGATCTCATTTGTAGCATGGGTTGTTCATAAATGCAATTAGTTATAAACTCTTTCTTTTTCCAAAAAAAAAAAAAAGCCAATTTTCTTTATCAGGGAGATAAGACTAAGAAAAACAGTCCACGGAAGCTGTTAATGTCCCACACATACATTGTGAAAAGCTTTCAGAAGGGTTTCCTATTTGTCTAATCAGATCCCTACTGTCAGCAAATGTGAAATGCAAATAAGTCCTTACAGATTTCCCAACCTTTTTGACACTGATAGTGGCCTGAAGACATGTTTGAAGGAAATCAAAGCCACTTTATCAGAGCAAGCTGTTTTTTCTAACAATTCTTCTATGGATGCTACTGCACAATGCTTTTTACTGCTTGCGCCTCTTTACAAAAGCATATCCCACCTGCTGGCTTTATTTTACCGCTCCTATACTTTTCACACCTTAATATGATGGTCTATAGTAATAATATTAAACTGAACCACTTCCTAAAGCATCTCCCTTCTGAAGGATTTTAGTTTTGATATCAAGGAACTAAATCTTTAAAAGAGGACAATTCTTCCTAAACAGAAACAAGCTTCTTACGAACAGCAATGATTTATGGGCCTTATTATTAAAGGTCACTTTGCACAGGCTTTTGAGGTAGCTGCCTCCATTTTTTTTGGTCAGGTCATTCTACTATATCACACAGTCTGATTCCAACTTCCTTCTGCAATAGCAAAAAAAAAAAAAACCTCATGTAGGAGTGCATATCTTGAGGAGATTTGTAACTCACCACAGTCATTCTATTAATTTTATTTCCAACCACATCAGTAGTCCATAACTGATTCAGACTTATGAATGTGTGTTGCTTTATGCCAAGTCTTCAAACACTGGGGAAACTGTTGCTGAAGGAAGCCTGGATTTCAGTTTCAGTGCATGATTAGACGGGTCTTATGACTGATGTGTCTTATTATGGGCTTATGCTAATGACCTGCAGGCCAAAGCCTTGAAGTCTGTAAAATGGCATCTGCAGCCCTAAGAGTCATTGGTTAGGGAACTGGCGTGCATCTGACAAAACAGTGAAACTGATGTCTTCTGTGGATTGCAGCATTCTGCAAATTCCTCTTGTGACAGTGAAGGAGGAGTAACAGTATTCCCCCAGGGAAGAAGGAAGAAAAAGCTATCTTACCAACAGCAGGATTAATTGCAGATCAAGAGAGGCATAGAAGTGATGGTTTTCGCTGTTACGCAGACTTTGTGGTTGCAGAACCTGCCAAGATCAAAGGAGGCTATTAGAGGAAAGACAGGAAGCACATGAGTCAGAAGATGCTGTAAGCTGGAAGGGGAGGAGGACTGTTAAGTTCTTAGATGTGTCTCAGTGACAAGAAAAATCATGATACAATCCCTCACCCACCCATTGTGTTTGCAGAAGGTTTTGGGAGTCAGGGTAAAGCTGATGTGTTGAGCTGCTTTCCAGTATTACTGAAGTAAATCAGTGTGGATGTGGAACTCAGAAGCTGTGCCTCTGCGGGATTATATTATGAGCTGTTTGCTATGTCCTAGGGATGTTTTTTCTGAAGTACTAGAGCAACAGAGCTGAACTTTCTCACTTACTAGGAGTTGCTACTAAGGAGGAGCAAAAGGGTTGAAAGGTGATGACTGAAGTCTATAAAGGCAGTGGAGCACAAGTTTTCCAATATGTATGACAACAGTATTTCAGCCTAATACCTCATTCCCAGCTCTCCTTCTGAAAAATGCAAGAGATACTTTTTGCCAAAAACTGATCAGACAGTCATCAGCCTGAATCTGTTGCCCTATTGCTTGTGCAGTCCTCAGTGCTCACATGAAACAAGGACAAAAAAAGGCTTTTTCTTGCAAATTATCTCTGCCATGGTGAGCTGACAGATTCATATGTACTGAGAAGGAAACAAAGTCTGTTGTGAATTTCCACTTTTCTAATATTTGCAGCTCTTTCCTTCCAAAGAGCTAAGGTACTTGTCATAAAAAAGGGGTGCTTTCTTTGAGTTAATGAGCAAGTATTATTAATGTACTATAGGAGGAAGCTGTTTTCAATGGTTCACTGATTTTTGCTCAATTGAAATAGAACACACAGGAAAATGTATTAATACTTTGCATCTGTGATATCATTTTTCTAGACTAAAATGTAAAGAATGGAACAAGCACTGAAGTTAGCCAATGGTTTAAAAAAAAAGTCTGTTTATATTCCCTAAGAAATGTGGGGAAAAACACTCTTGAAACTGCCTTTAGATGCTGTAGTGCAGGTTTCTCATCATTCAAATACATTTTTTGGCTTATAAATTAAGAAACTGGATTAACTGTGACTGCTGATAAAGTAGATAAATAGCATTTAGCATTTGACAACTAATGCAGAGGCTATCATCACCTGTCCCAGCTTCAGAGTTCATCAGACTCCCTTCCAAGAGGCTCAGTAAATTTACGAGGTGTGTAGTATGTGTTCTTAGTTCAGAAGTCTATCTGTTTCAATTGTCAAATAGCACCTCCTCTTCTGGTTCACAAATGGCTTCTAAAAGCATGCACAGTGAAACATGGGTATCCAGCATATGTTCCACACTATTCCTGACTGTGTTCAGTTCTTGACCGCTCTTTTCCCATTACCCTTTCTGCAATCAGATGGACACCAACAGCCCTTCCGCCTGCACAGGGTTCTGTTAGCTGTAAACTGCACACACAGGTTGGAAGGTGTTGCCAGATCATTCTGGTTGTTATAGAAACAATCAATCTATGGCACTGAAGATCTGGAAAAACCACAATGTGATCATTTTTTGTCATTTGTGTTACTGTGGAGTATGCAAGTTCCATCTGAGATTTGTGCTCTGTTGCATTAATTACTGCATGGAGACATGGAAAGGGAGTTCCTTGCCCAAAGAACTTGTAACCTAAATAATTAAAACAGAATATGATTGGAGAAGGAATAGAGCACAGACAGCTAAGGTGGCTTACCCAAAATCTTGTGGCCAGGCAAGAGCTGAGCATCCAGACTTGCAGTTCAAGAACCTGTTCTGCCAGATGTGACACAAACAGGTGTTTGGCTTTGCTATGCTGAGTCCTGGATTTGTCATCATGTGCCTACATGACTAATTAAAGCCAGATTGCTTTGGAAAGGTAACACACTGCTGCAGTTACTTCAAGCGCTATTGCTTACCACTCAGCTATCGTGTGTCACTAGATCAGCCCTGCAAGGACAGCCATAGCTGGAGTCACTGGAGCCGCCCTGGGGTTCGTTGTCACACTGCTGGCAGTGCTGTCTCCCAGCATCCACTCGCTTCACTCTAGCATCATTTCCTCTCTGTGCTTCCAAAGTTCTGGCTAATCTATGTTATTCTAATATTTGTGAAAACATCACCTAGATTAAGTTAACTTTTTAAAATTAAAAAGTAGTGTTGATGTTAAAGTTCAAACATTCTTAACACTGTTTCCGGTTCCTACTGAGGTTATGTTCAGGCAAATAAGTGAAACTGGGAGAGAGTTTGTAATCATCTGAAAAATGTTTACAAGGAAATAAGCAACTTTTCCCTACAGCTGTTATAAGGTTATAAGCTGTTATAAGCTCTTTAGTCTCAATTTTTATTTTCCTATGCTAAATTAATTTAACATCTACATCAGACCACAGTTTAAAAAAAAAAAAAATCTTGCATAAAATGCACAGCTAGGAGAGTCCTAGGGATCCTCAATAAAGAGGCAGACAATGCATTGCACACTGTTAATAAGAAGTTGTGGTTTTTTACCTTTATTATGTGGCTAAGACAGCAAGTAGATACAAGAAATATGAAGGGAAAAAGAAGAGAGAATATTGGCAAGTCTGGACTGGATTCCCACTAACTTAACGGAAATTAGGCATTCCAGACCTTTCAGGTAATTTTGAGAACCTGGTCCCTTTATTAATACTCTCCATGGACTTACACAGATGAATATTCAGCTCTTCAGTTGGGCTCTTTTTCTCAAACAAATGTGATGCAAGGCTTGTGTTTGTACTGTAAGGCAGCTGAAACCATAGAGTTGTTCCTGTTGGCTTCACTGAGGTTTGGAGCATGCCTTTGCTAATCAGATCAGGGAGCCTAATGCAGCGGTATAGGACAGGACCCTAGAAGGATATTGGTAACATGCTGCGGACTTTTATCTTGCTCAAGTACAGTAACTGGAACGATCAGGGGATATTGCCTGCCTTAGATCCAAAGCACTTGCTGCAGGTGCTTTTCCTCTTTCTCTTCATAAAATAATGGCTTGTGACTTAAGTTTTTGAAGTGTCTGAATTGCAATGAACCCAGCCCTGAGGATGATGGTAATATGATTGAAAAATAAATATACCTGCAGAACTTAAATGTTATAACCTCTCATCTCGTTTCTGGGGCAGGAAAAAGTGTTTTTTCCTGGAGTGATTTCTTGTTTGCTCTTAGGGTGTACTTTCTTGATGTGGCTTACTATACTCAAAGAACATACCTCAGTTTCCAGCATGTTCTATTTCATATTAAGAAAGTACAAGAAATACCTTTTAACTCTGCAGAAGACACCATATTTCACTAAAACACTGCTTCAGGAAAATTAGATAGTTGCCTTTGAGGAAATAAATGCTAGGTATCGTGTTTGCCATTCAGATAGTGCTCTCAATTTCTGTGTCTTCCACAACTGGCTTTCCTAGAGCCAGCACTTATTCCAGCTCCTTCTTGGTGCTGCAAGCCAGAGATAAGATCTTCTCTCCTTTTTAGTACCATGTTTTATTTATTTTTTCCATTTTCCCCCATGTTTATGGTGTTTGACAGGTCTAATATGCTTCTGCTGCCAGGATTGGGTATAGCGTGGTATTTTATAGCTTGACAGCATACTGAATTCGTTGGGCAAACTGGAGATCCCATCCAGATTTTCAACATTTCCCAGAACTTCAAGGCTCTATGCCTTCCTCAGATCTTTTATGTTTCAGGACGAGGCACAAAAAATGCCAATCTCTCTCCCTCTATAATTTGAAGCAGCCCTTAGGCTAGCTGTGTCTTTCCCCAGTACACCTTGCAGACTGCCTGTGATCTGTGCTTGCTCCCAGTCTAATGCTTGTCAGTAGAAACCAGGTGGACTAAGTTATACTTAATTTAGAAATGTTTTGGAGTTTTTTTCAGGCTTTTCTTCAATACGTATGATCTCAGTGACATGTAGGGACTGGAAAGAAACTTCAGCTGAACATATTTTATCTAAAACAAAGAGAATGTATGGCATACAGAGAAGTGACTTTCATGTGTTAGCGATACTGCCTCGGTTTAGATTTTTTTTTCCCAGCTCTTGCACGTCAATACACGTTTCCAAGCAAAACTTGTTTCTTCCATGTGTTTTTGCAGACTTGGGAGTTGTGGGAGGATGCGTTCTCCTAAAAATAAAGTTCCAGACTGCATGGCAGTTCTGGCAGAACAAGAGTTGAAGTCCTAGCAGCTCAAGAGAAGCTGCTAAGCAGAGGGTTTGTGCAGGCTGGTTCCAGGGTTTGGAGATGAAGGTACCTGAAGCCAGACAGTGGTGCTGCAAGGCAGAAAGTAACAGGTGAACTGAAATCAAGGTGTGCTTGGGAGGGTGCGCTGAACAGGGAGAGGAGAGCTGTTTTTCACTTGTATTAACCTTGTATGTGAAATGCGTTCTGTTAATGGATTTTGTATTTTGGGCTTGGCACATTTGGTCAATTAGCTCATAGTTTGCTTTATTGTGTGATTCCATCATGCTTATCAATAAACCAGTTGGCATCTTACCTGTATCTAACACTGATTCCTCAAATGATGAAGAAAATGAGCTGTTCAAAAGTCTCCTTCTGCTCAGGAAGGCAGTCAGGTGAAGTACCCTTGGACAGCAGCAAATTACTTCAGATGCAGGTGGTGGCATGCAGGCTTTTAAATCTGAACACAAGGATGAAATGTAAGGAAGTGGACAAATAACTTTTCCAGAGAAAAAGATTCCTTCCTCTTCCCACCTGTGGGAGAAGCTTCTGAAACCTATGCAAACTCATAGAAACAGCTTCTGGCTTAATTTTTTATTCATCAGGACTTCACGTGAATCACACGTGATTCCCAGGAACTGATTGTGAGGTGGTTACCCGTAGCAACCTGCCATTTGCCTTGGATTGCCAAAGAATGATGCCGGTGTATACAGCAGGTGTTCTCCATAATATCTGCAGGGAAGTAAGAAGAATGCTGCAGGAATAGTTTGCATTTATCCAAAATGGAAACAACTCCTCCTCTTAGGGAGGACTTCACGTTTTGCTTTACAACATTGTATTTTCGTACCCTGCAGTTCAGAATCTGTATTTCAGAGCCAGAACAGCAGAGAAAATATCTTAAGAAATCAGTACCAGGAAAAACAACAACCAAAAAAAATAAAAGACAAACACCACAAAACTCACTGCTTTGTGGCTGAGTTATATATCGGTGAATGGACTGGCTGTGCGAAAAAGGTCTGGGATTTGTTTTACAGCTGAACATAAGAAAATCTTCTGTATTTATTATTGTGATTCAGACAAATCTAGTATTTTTTTTTTTTCCAGGAGAAAATCTGTTTCAGATTGCCTTGCCATTGAAATGAAAGGGAAGGCAAACACTTCTTTATTCTAAGCATGGGATTTTGTAATCTCTTTATGCTTGTTAATGAATCCAGCCTTTTTCACCAGCAGTGGTACCAAACACTGCAAAAGAAATGTGGAAGCAGAGAATGTTGCCTCCATCAGGTTCTCTGGAAGCCTTCACAAAATGGTGAAGATAATAATGGGGAAAGAGCTGGAGGATGTATATGAACTGTTCCATGGTTATTCCTTGTCACTAAGACTGCTGAGTCATTCATTTCCTTCTCTGATTCCTTCCTGCTTCAAGCAAGACAGGTCATGCAAGAAACTGCTTCCAGGCATGCACACTAACAGAAGAATCATTTTTGGGTTCATTGGAGCCATTTTGAATGGAGGGAGCCTGAAAGCAGAGGGATTTCTTCCTACTCCTCACCCTCAACATCCACTCCCACCCCTTCCAGACAAACTGGCCTCTGGCACAGTTCTGAGATGAGTTTTGGGTGTCACTTTTGCCTTCAGTCAGAACAAGTCCTTCACAACTGAAATGAGCAGCAGAGAATGGGGCCAGGGCCTTGAAGGTCTCCAATCTGTTGATCCTCTTACGGGTTTCAAGCCAGGATTGTTTAACTTGCCATTTCCAGAGTCTCCTCCTATAAAGGGACTTCTGCACTGTTAATTTGTTACTCTACTTTAAGCCTGATATTGATGCAGCTAACCTAGAGGCTGCAGTAGCCCTAAGACCACCCCCTCCCAGTGTTCAGATTGGAGAGCTGTGAGCACTGAATGCTGATGTGTATGTCTGCTCTTCATGTCGGTCGGATGAGAGGTGTCACCAGGATTAGATGCACGTCTAAACACTTGAAGCTTCATTTCTTGGGCTCCGTTGGTAACTAACAACATAACATAATTCAGCAGTTAGCACTCAGACTTTAGGGAGTCCAGAGTCTGAGGGGAGGAGAAATGTTTAAATATTTTTAACCTAAATACTGGGTAAATAGCTTTCCCCTGAATTGAAGCATTTAATCAAGCACCCTACTTAGCTTGTATTTCAGGTTCTGCTCTGTTAAACTTAGGTGCTTAAATGCCTTTTTCTACTGGCTGTGTTTTGTGGACTCCAAGTGCTTGCACTTGGCAGGGTCAGCCCTTTGAGTTGTCTCCTCTGTAGTTCTCAGCTAGGTATCCAGTGTGTCTGTCTTCACTAATGGAGGGGGAAAAAAGGGTTACCTCTGTGAGAACTGAGTGTTTAGTGTCCCTGTGGAGAAGACCTGTAATCTACTTCTAGCAAATTAAAATCTAGTACAGTTTGTATTTCATTTATGCCTCAGGACAAATTAATGCTAAAAAAAAGAAAAAGCCTTTGAAACGAAAACAATGAGACTTCAAATTAACCTACTTGTAGTGTTTTTATTTCAGGTTTCATTTGGGAATTGAATGCAACTGTTAAATTGCTCGTAGGTAAAACATGAGTGACAATTTGCTTGCATTTTTCTGCAGATAGACTTTTCATTCAGAAGAGTGGGATTTGGAAAAGCAATGAGCTATAGCTGGTCTTTTCCTGAAAGTTTTATTTCATGCTCCAAAACTTTCAAGATTGTTTAATAGATTATAATCCTAGAAAATCCTATTAGAATAGTCCATTATTACTTTATTTTAAAGCTGTATAGACTGAGGAGAGGTCATGTTAAGCTTCCCATGCAGAGTTTGCTGTTCAAATGTGGCAGTCCTTTCAGTGCTCTAAGGTGACTGGAACTTCAAATGAAATTTGTTTTTGTGTGACATAACAGCAGTGAGACTTGGTAGAAAGAGGGAAAGCAAGCATGCTTGCAGATGAGGAGATCCTCCCTGCACTTGTCAAAGGTTTCCTCTGCCTACAGATATCTTAGTGGATTGTGTGGGAGATGCTTGTTTCTTTATTTCCATGAGATTGTTCTGTAGAAAGTTCTGCCTTCCAGGACCATCACACTAGCATGGCTGCTTAGGATGCCACAGCCTGCCAGGACCTTCTGTCTCACTGCTGCTGTGACCTCTGCTTTGAGAAGGGTGAGAAGCAGGGTCCAGTGTATGCCACCACATGTGGTGGAAAGTAGCTAGCAGGAAAGAAATTCTTTTCTACACTCATCACATTTTCAGGACTTGAAGAGAAAGGTTAATTTTGGCAGTAGGAAACATTGATGCACTGGGTCAGTGTGTGGTGAAATGGGGTGGCATCCCA
>VXAV01004555.1:209230-222056 GCA_013399715.1 Alectura lathami
ATGCTTTCAACAGTATATATATACTCTTATATATGTAAAATCCAGTAATTGTCATCATCATCACTTTGTCTAAGCAGGCAACATCTTCTCATTGTTGAGTCCTTTTCCACCTGTACAGATCTGTGCACACAGAGCAGTTAGTAGGCTGGGTTAACCTGCAACAAAATTCCTGATCCATGTATTTTGCATTCCATCTGGTCCCAACCACTGCGTTGTTGGACTCCTTGCATAGTTGTAAACATAGTTCTGCCTTGTGCCCATCTCATTGCACTGCAGTGAGAAAGGATAGGCTGTTATTAGCAGTCTTGATGCAGCAGATGAAATACAAAAAGGAGTTGGGGAAAAAGAAAAAAAAAAAAAGACATTTGAAATTATTTCAAAAGGCACGAGTCTGTCATCTGCTTTCGTATCTGTTTTGTAAAAAGCAATTCAATAGTTTCCCCAAAATCATCTACATTTGATTCATTCCATTTTAGCAGCCATATTATTTCTGCTAGCAATTGGAAACTCATTTGTCTGAAAAGCAAGTGTCAGAGCTTTTATTTTGAGATGTAATATGCCATAATATTTTGAAAAATGAACAAGACATGCCTGATTGGTTAAAAAGTCTGCATTTATGTAAAAATGTTCAGCAGGCTGAGTGTTATGTGTGAAATGCCAGCATTCTAAACTTTGATGTAAAGCTAATGTCATGAGACACTTTCATATAGCAATGTGTCATGCCATAATGCTTCATTAAAAGAGACATTTGGAAACATTAGACAAAGTACAGATATATATATATCTGTATATATATATACAGATATACAAAATGAAATATTTTACACAGTACTTTGAACTCAAATATTCATCTCCCAGTACTTTATGGCAAAATGGTAATCACAGGTGAAGATTTATCTGCCCGCACTGCAGTCGTAGTTGGCTCCTCTTATGTTGGTATATTGTGCGTTATATCAAGAAAACAGTAGAGAGGGATTTTCAACTGCAGTGCTGTTAGGTGTGCCCCCATTTAGAAATATTTACTTGAATTCCATGAAGAGCTATGGTGCTCAATTATTGAAGCACAGCATCTTTTCCCTTTATGCTGTTAAAGGGTTCTCTCTTCTTCTACATTTCTATGCCCTGGAAGAAAATATCGCTGTCACTTTCAGTGGGGTTTGCCTTTCATCTCGCTGCTTTTCGATGGCTTTCAAGTCTCTAAGTGGTATCCAATTTATTTGTATTCTGATGCCACTTCTGTGAAGCATACCTTTCTGTCAGCTGAATGCAAGCTTTAGGTGTTTTGTATTTGGAAGCTATGCCATAAACAAATTGACAATATCAAGTGCAGCCTATCCTCTCGCAGGCAATTTCCACCCGTTTGCTACAGGGCATCATTCCTTCAATTCATTCAGCACAACAATTTACTTTCATCCAAGTAGGGCTGGGGTTGACTCTGTGTCCTCAGAGCCTGGTTTAAAACCCCTTGGATTTGTGTGGAAGCCATATGCTAAACACAAAAGTAAGTCTTTGTATGCCAGAGGTAATGGAGGCAATTACTTCCTTCTTCATCTTTCTTCATTTGTTTTCTTCCTGTGTTAAAGGTTTTGTCAGTGCTTAAAGTGGTTCTGCTGCATCTTGCTGCTGAGTTTGTAACTGCCCTACTACAGCTCTCAGAAGCGCTAAATTTGCACTAGCATGTGAGAGAAGGATTTATTTTCCTACCTGCTTTTCTTTTTTCTACTTATCTCAGCCGTGGACTGCCTTTATGACTTACTGTTCGTCTAAATACTAAATACTTCGTCTTTGTGGGTGTCAATAGGTTTTTAATGTGCATGTTACCGTATGTGTGTTACAAGACAGTGGCGTGTATGTTTGCAGAATTGTTATTCTGGATAGATTTATCTAAAGGCCTGACTTGGATCTTTTAGATGCATAGGTATGGGAATGTTTTAGAGTTAACATTTTAATTACAACTTAAGCTAACAGGGCAGATGGGAGAAGCTCATAGTCTTTTATCTTGCAGTCATTTATGTTCCTCTGGAGTGTTCTTCCACTGTTTGAGATTTTAAGGACAGCTAGGATAGTGTGCAATACGCTATTACAAGAACGGAGTGTGCTTATAAATGTGAACTTTCAAAAATGTGATAGATTACTGTTACAGTATTTAAAAACTAGCTAGCCAAGTGGCCCTCTTACCTCTGAAGTCTAATGTTGCTAAGAATGTAACTTTGGTAACAGATAAACTTTTTGCTTTCATATTAAGTCATGGTCAACAGAATGGAATCCTGGACTGTTTGGTTAGGGCTCAAACTTGCTGAATTACAATTTAAAATACATACATTTTAGATTTAGAAGAATACCAAAATAGAAAAGAACCTAAAAATATTTATCAGTTTTTCATCAGAATTGTTTGAATAACTGCAGCTTTGTCACAGTAGGATGTGTGTTGGCCCCATACTTCTAATATTTTTGAGCATGTTTAGAGGCCAGCTAGGTTGCAATGTGAATCAGTTTTATACGGAGTTACTGTTTTCTAAATTATTCAGATTTGCTGACATTGAAGATACAAACATAGTGCAAACAAGCTTTGCCTAATATCACTTCTGAATCATAACGAAGGATTTTGTTTTCCGAAGGCTGTTTCTGTTTATCAACAATAATTGCTACACCTCCTTTTACAATGTCTTAATGACTTTTTATCGGAGCTGCTGGTCTTGGACAGATCTTCCGAAGGGAGAAAAAAAAATCTGTTTTCCTGTCTGAAGATGTGCTTCTGCTTCATAACAGATTAAGCAAAGCCAATCAGTGAACCTCGCAGAAAACTCATGTCTTTTAGACAGGGAAACCATAACTGGGACTTGAAGTTTATAAGGGAGAGGGAGGCAAACAAATCATAGAATCATTAAGGTTGGAAAAGACCCCAAGATCATCTAGTCCAACCATCAACTCATCACTACTATGCCATGCCCCCTAAGCGGCACCTCTACATGAAATGATGTAGCTGACAAAATCCTCGAGATATCTTTAACCTACCTCACTTAATAACCAATAAAAAAGATAGATGCAAGAGCACAGCCGTCGTTAGTGCTGCTGTTTTTATCCTGGGAAGGCTTGCTGAGAAGCCTGGCACTCTGGGTGTCCCAGCCAGCTTGTGCTTCGCTGGTGTACCCCTGCATGTTCTGCAGCCAGTCCTCTGAAATATTTCCAGACTAGTTTTCATAAAAACAATGTGCAGAAGTGCATGCTCTGACTAGATAACAGTGCCACATTTTGGCTGTTCCAGCATAGTGCCTCATGCCTGTGGAGCTTGGGGATTACCCAGACTTCGTTCATCGTTTGGACTTATCCACAACTGCTAAAGAAAAGGGAGCATAGCAAAATGTCTGTCTGCATTGCAGTGCAATCTCATGCCTGGAAAGTATGAGGTTATGCAGACAGGCAGCAGACAAACTGTTGGCAAAGTTTAGGGTTTGTTCCAAGGTACACTGAAATCAGCTGAAATAAAAATAACCAAAGATGCTGACTGACAGAAAAAGAAGGAGTGAAATAGTGCTAAGGGGACATGAGTTCTGCCAATAACCTACAGGGAGAAAAACCAAGCAACATTATCTCCTTCCTGATCAATGAAGATGTCCTGGCTCTCTTCTTCAGCTTTCTTGACAACTAGGTACAATAGGTCATGAGGATTTTTAGGTGAAATTAACACAAAATTCATTCTTTTCCTATTTCTTCTGCATTTTCTTACTGCATTCATGGTAATTATTGGGAGCATAAAGATGTCAAGAAAACTTGCCATGCCTCCAGCAGACACTATAGCAGAGCAAGCATCCAGTGTCCCTGGTCACCTTTAGTAGATTTACATGCTGGTTTACCATGAGTGAATGATACCTTTTTTGTATCTGGAAAGCAGAGCTTTATGAAGAGATCACCTTTAAATTTTTAGGTTTTGTTTTAAAGAGGCATATGTGGAAAACCAGTTACTTGCAAAGATAAAGGGAAAGACAGGCAGATGGGAAGGGATCAGGTTCAGCAAAACTGGGAAGTTTGGAGAAGTTGGAAACTTGTCTCACTTTCAGAAGCTGCTAATGCTTGGTAAGGGTTGGGATGATACTGAAATATTTTATTAATATGGCTTTGGCTTACACTACTTATGTTCATGCAAATACAACAGGAATAGATGATGCTTCAAGGAATTGACTCATTATTTTTATTTCCAGTTGGCATGAAGGAAATGCTACCATTTTTGTCCAGAGCACTGTTCTAGTTTTTCTGAACTCAAACCTCGCTGCCCTGTTTTCAGTGAGCTGTTAGGCTTGTTAGGATGCTTCTGAGACTTTGATGGCAAGTCAATCTATCCCTATAGGCATAGCAATTTAAAAATGAAGGTATTATTCTTCCATAGTAATGACTAATGAAAAAAATCAGAGAATTCCTGAACTCCTCAGATGGCTTTTGTAGAAATCGTAGTATACATTCTAGTGCCGTTCAAAGAACCTGAAAGTCTTGTCGCTGCTTGACTTGAATGCTCGAACAAAAGTAGTGAGATGCAGAAGGTGTTTCCTGGGTTGTCAGTTCTCATGAACTGAGGGGAATTTTAAAGGAGACAGTATCTTTTAACCAAGCAAAAGAATAGGAGAGCTAACTTTAATGTGCCTGGAGTTTTTCAGCAACTTCATTTGTCACCTGCAGGTGGAGGCAGAGTAGATTCAGACTGCAGTGGCATTATCTGGACTTCTGTGGTGCTGTATGTCCCCTTCACACGGTCCTTGCCTGCCACAAAAATGCTTGAGCAGCACAAAAGCCTGAAAACTGGGAAGTTCCAAGACTTCCAGAACCTTTGCACTTTTTCACCTTCAGCCTTATTTCTCTCCCTCAGGCACCTTTTTGCATGTTTAGAATGAGAAACATATAAAACACAAACTCATTCCACATTTTTCATTGTGTGCTGCTAGACACAGTCACTCTTCATGAGGTGTTTGTCCAAAATAACCACAGCTAAAGGTAGCTTTGGTGGGCATCCAGTCTTCATAGGAGCAGGTGGCAGACAGATGAGAAACCCAGAACACTTGAATCCAGCCCGGAAGTTACAGAAGACCATCAGAATCTTCCAGGTTTAAAACTGTCACTTCTAGTTAGACTAGGTTCTTCATTTCTCACTGGATAAATCTTGTATGTTTTCAAAGACAAATTATTTCATGAAAAACAAGATTCAAATCTGCATCACTTTGATGGCACATACTAAAAAAGTCTATCAGTGTTGTTTTTTTCATTGAAATAGGTTTTATTTGATGCCTTTCCATGCATTTTTATTAAGCATACAGTGCTTAATGTATCAATAGCAAATGCTGAAGTGTCTTGCTCTGTTTTTTCATCCTCTTTTCCTTAGAGTTCTCACTGATTTCAACAATAGTTTCTCAGAACTTGGTCTGAAGTCTAGACACATCCCTATTATTAGAATAGATTGCCTATAGTCTGCCTGCCTCTGAATTTACTCGCTCTGATGTTCTTAGCCTTCTCACAGCTAAGAGGGGATTTTTTGTTGTTGTGTTGTTTTTTATCCCAGTTTGGCACAGTGCAGTAACAGCTTTAAGCCCTCAACCTTTAGGAAAATTTTAATTGGGAGATTTTTCTTATCTCTAATTTACACCCTATAGTCTTATTAGAATGGCTTTGTTGATTCTGCTTGTAAACAGCATTCTTGTGTCTGAGCTGAACTGAGTCAGTTGCATTTAACCTCCAACCCTACAAATGTAGCATTAGGCTGCAGTTGCCATAAATGAGACTGCTATTGAAAAATGTGGTCTGGGTTGAACTTAAAGATCACATTTTGCCACATTTACAGCTGAGAAAGCCCTTGCATTAAATGGTTACCTTTCTGGGAAAATGTATCTTACAACAGTTTCAGGGCTGCCTGCTATTTTTTTCCCATAGATTCATTTAAAAGTACCAGTCGTCAGTTGCAAAGGGATGTCATTGTAACAAGCATTTTGCATACTAATATTCTGTTTGGTGGGTATGAAAACAAGTTCTTTCTTAATGCATAAACATTATGCTTTCCTCTGTACTGTCCAGAGTCCACACCTTGGATCTGAACAAGGATTTGAAGCTAGGAGAGATGAAACATCTTCTGCCATGCACAAATATAAACCCTCTGGTCCCAGTAACTTCCTTATTTATTGATGACAGGAAGCATTGTCTTTAGATAGGCAAGCAAAGCTGTTGTTTTTTTCTCCATTGGCCAGATGTTTACAAAGAGGAGACATCTGTGCTAGGTCCTCTGCTGGCCTGTGTGAGGCATCCAGCAGAGCAGCATGGGCTTTGCCTGCCGCGCCTGGCTAGTTCCATTGACTAGATGGCATTACTCCACAACTGAGCTTAGCTGCTTTTATGGGGCGTGTCCATGGGGAGCTCAGACCAAGTTCCCTCTTGACAGGTTGCATTGTTCACATAGACATCAGCATGTCTGCCTTGTGCTAGTTTTTAAACCCGTAAAGTGAGTGGAAAGTTCTGCTGTGGTACGGATAGGTTATTGGGGCAAGCAACCAAGTGCAAGTCAGCTATTCCAAGTCCCTCAGCATTTAACTAAGGGGAAAGTCTGTTCGTTTTTCAGCCTAGGAATTTTCTCTACTTGAATACCTAGCTGAGAAGGGCATATTCAGCTAAGGAAGCTGTCAGACAAAAGATTCTCAGTCCTCCAACTTGTATCCTCCTCTGGCAAGCCACAGCAACCTGTGTGTCTGCAGTGCCTGAAGTACAATTCCAGCAGCATGCTGATAATTTTGCAAAGGCTGAGAAAAAGAGCATTGTTTTCCTTATTCATTTCTGTGAAGTTCCGCTACATGATCCAACAACAAATATTAATAATTAGTATTGCTTTTTCTGAAGGAGTTTCAGTTCTGTTCTGTTGGGCAGAAGTGAGCCTGCGTAGCCATTGGTATGGAGAGTATGGCGCTGTGTCAGTGCCTTGCTATAGCATCACAATCTCTTAAAAACGTAAGTCTGATGCTGAATAGAATTCATGTCTCACAGTGATATGCAGTAAAAGATAAATTTTCTCTCTGTGTCATGAGAGCTTAAAAAAATATATACACTGGGAACTATATACCGGGAGGAAATGACCAGCTGTAACACGTTAAGTTCAAAATGAAAAGTTCACAATCAAATTCTCTCTGCACCTAAGATGCTTGTGTTTACACTGCTGTCAGATTTCCTCCCCTTTCCTTTCTCCCCGCTTTCTCTCCGGTGTTGGGGTAGAATACAGCCAGATGATGCATGGATTGCAAAGTGCACCTCAGCTGCTAAAATTCATACTGCCTCAGTACTGCACGGTGATTCTCTATTGCAGGGTGGGGCTGAAACCTCTTTTTCTTATGCTGCCTGTGCAAAGCACCACATCTTAAAATAGTACTTTGTACATCATCCTTCAGCTTATATCATGTCCCTTTCTTGTGACAAGCAATTCATTCTGAGGATGAGGTGACCTGCTTTGGGTCCCAGTCACATATTATGGTATTATCACTCATTACTCTAGTTCAGGTTCAGGCATCATCTGCAAAGATGGATAAAACCTGTGAGTAAATGAAGTGTCAGTTTAGCTCTGGCTCACAACTGTTTTTCTGAGAGTCTCTGTAATGCAGAAGCGCTTTTAGCTTTTGAGTAAAGCAAAAGATCATGAAGAAATTTTTCTTTCCTTCTGGACATAAAAAAAAAATATAAAAACAAACATTTTGATCTTGATTATTCTGAGAACTCTTGCAATCTGTCATTAAAAAAAAAAAAAAAATCCCCAAACACCTCTTATAGGTGTAGAAGCATGTCTGCTTTGGCAGATAAAGTGGTCACAGTCATCACAGAAAGTGCTGAGATGCATAAATAGCTGGGAACATGAATGCTGTAAAACCTTGTTTTCAAGCAAGAGTGTGAGCCTGTGCTCTGGTACTTTCTGCTGTTACAGCATCTTCTAAGACTTTCAGTGATCTTTGCAAATACTACGTAGGTAAGAAATCATGCTCCTTTTGGGAGAGCATCTAAATGTGGTTACACCTTTGATTATAAACAGAGAAGCTGCCCGTTTGGTCCCTGAGGATGGCCAGCAGATGCTCAGGCTCTCCCAGGATCTGACACAATAACACTGCTATCATTAGCTTTGCTAACTCCTCTTTCTCATCTGAACTTCTGTCAGTAGCTAACAGACTACCACTTCACACTTCCTAAATACAACTGTTCCAGGAAATAGCCAATACTGTTATAATTCATCTGCCTTCTTTCTAACAGTAAAATACTGTCTTATTCATCTGCATTTGTTACCATCCCAAGCCTGTCTCAGTATGCCCCTCAATGTTAGATACCATAAGCCTCCAAAAAAAAAAAAAAAGATTTCTGGGACAGGAGTCAGTAAAGCTTTTGAAGGCTTGAAATGTGTGGTTCTTGAGCTTACAGGGCCTCTTCTGACCTCCTGCTGACCTTTGAGGACACATTGATTTGCAGGTGGAGTCTCCAAGTAGTGTTTATAGAAGCATGTGTAGATTTTGTTTACATCCAGCTATCTGAAAGGAAGAATATTTTAGCAGCTGTGAGTAAACACTTGCAGCACTTTGTGAAGCAGAGGCAACCTTATGAAGCACAGTGTCCATATGCATACAGCTAAGTTCAGTAAAACTCCTGTTTGATCCTCCAAATGTGCCATCTGAGAAGTTAAATATAAAAGTGGCCATATGATACCTACCTAGAGTGATCAGTTTCATCTTTTAGTGCTAGAAGGCTTTTCTGTAGCTCTGTATTCTTACACACATGCTTAGATTTTAAGCTCTCATCTCCATCAGACTTTGGGCTCCTGCTGGCAATTGTTCAGCTGGGTTACAGTGTCTGTGCACTACAAATAATTGTAAATTCAGTATGTGTGATATAAAAAAGAAAAAGCTTCATGATTTTGCATAGCCTGTAGTTCTTTTTACTTCACAGTGACTTTTTCTTCATAACAATTTGGAAATTAAAATCCTTCATAAGTCTGAGAGTAGGAAACTTAATAAATGAGGGGTGGTGAAGCACTGGCACAGGTTGCCCAGAGAGGTGGTGGAAGCCCCGTCCCTGGAGACCTTCAACATCAGGCTGGACAGGGCTCTGGGCAATCCTGATCTAGCTGTCGGTGTCCCTGTTCATTGCAGAGGAGTTGGACTACATGACCTTGTAAGGTCCCTTCCAACTCAAGCAATTCTATCATTCTATGAAAATCAGTTGATAGGTGAAATATGGCTATCCGCTTTTTAAATCAGGGAACCAGTAGTCCTCTTCAGGCTGCAGATGTTGCACCAATAATTATTTCATGTAAGAAAGAGTGAATGTTTGAGAAAAGCCTTAATGCTTTTTATCTGATTTCTTATATCTGTGAAGGCTTTTGAATATGTGTGAAAACTTCCCATCAGTGTTGCTATGTACCCAGTTCCTTCTTTCTTGTAAATATTGCTTCTAATAAATAAATGGAAGAAGTGTTAACAAAGAAAAAGCAAATCCCTTTTGCACATAGGTCAGACCTTTACTGTTTCAGACACTTGCTGTGCAGTTACAAATGGCTGTTTGTACATATTTACTCCAAACACTGATGGCTCCTTTGCAAAAAAGGAAAAGCTGTTTCATTTCTGAAGTCAGTCAATGTAAAATGTTTGACCAGTCCTAGATTACAGGTATTTATGCTTTTATTAACTGTCACCATGAACAATCTATGAGAAAAGAGATGCTGCTGGTTAATCATTAGGCTAGCAGAAGATCTAGAGAAAGGATCTTGCCAGGCAGTCCCAGAGTTTTCTTTTAGCAAAGAAAAACTGTTTCAGTCATTTGATGGCACTGTCAGACACAGATATGTGATATCCCACTGAAATTTTATCCAGTAGCTTCATGCCGGCATGTAAAAATCAGTCTATTTATATTAAAGGCATAATTATGTATGCTTTTAATTGGGAATGACTTGTATTAAGAATTTTAACCTACATTTTAGACAATTACATGTTTTAGAAGTCTTCAATATGTTTATAAGTTAATTTCAAAACTGGTCCTGGTTATAGGCTTTGCTCTTTAACAGGGTCACTTGGATACTGCCTGGTCTGGCCTTAAAAAGAATAACAGGAAATGATTCTTCTTCCCAAAGTTACAGTATCTCCCATACTGCATCTTAAAAGACACTCACACTTCTTGCATGTCAACTTAGTGTCTTTGGAGACGCTTAGTGTCAGTTCTAGCAGAAAGCTTTCAGAGAATCCAGGTAAGTTCTTTGAACACAGTCCTTGTCCACACATGCATTACCATTTCGAAGCATTCAGACATTTGGGAATTATCTATTGTTACGATGTAATTTATTATAATTATATATTATTGTTTAGGTCCCAACCCTGGAAACAAAATCTGTTTAATGTGATGAGTAAAATAATAACAAAATTCAGATTGAAAATGTGTACCCTAGAACCTTTTATATATTGTTGTATATAGATCATAGCTGATTCCTAGTCTGATGAAAAAGAATAGAAAGCAAACCAAATTCAATTTGGGGGCAAAAAAAAAAATACTTGCTTCATGACCAGTAGGATCTGATAAAACTGGTGAATTTTGGCTACTATGTGGTGGGATGATCAATTTGATTCCAGAAGCATAATTCATGGCCAATCACCTAAAGTTTTCCTTCTCATTACTGATGTCTGGGAGTTATCTTCAAGCAGTACTGAGGTGTCATATCCTCAGCTGGGCCCTTTTTTGAATCCGTACTTAGCCATGAGAGTATGGGGTTTTTATATGGATGGCCACACAGCTGCTCTCTAATTTGACAACTTCAGGTCTCCATGCACTGGTTTCCTATTTCACATTGCAACTTACATTTGGGGCACTGACAGAAACAGTGAATAACTTCATGAAGAGCAGTATCTTCTTTGTTGGTGTTTGGGAGAGTATGTTTATTTCATCGCATTTGTATTGAGAATTTCTACACGACCTTAAAAAGAAAGGAAAGCATTCTCTGAGCTCTTTTGAGAAGCAAATCTGCTTTTGCTTCTGAACTGGTGAACTGATATTCCACTCAAAGTAAATGAGCCACTCAAGCACAGTAAATCACCTGACTCCTCTTTGCACTAGCAGTGCTCTCCTAGGTGTTATCATTTCTTGTTGGTTTTGTTTTCCTTCTGTATCACTCTGTTTCCTGCAAGCCATTGTAATCATATGAAGGTAGTTTGCTTTCTAAGATAGACTCAGGAATCCTCAGGACTTCCGAACGCTAGACTTCAGAGGAGAAAAGGTGTTCTTTCATGGACAGCTGTTACATTCTTGACATTCAGTATTCTTCATAAGCATACAGTCCTAAAAATTAAGTTATGGCCTCATCTTAATTTGCCTGAAAGCAGTCATTAGGCACATGTATTGTGACGCCAGATTTCTGCACTTAATGGCGTAAGATTTAATTTCACAGTGAGTTCAGATCCTCAGGTTGGGCTTCTGGTTCTGCTACATGATATTACAAAAATTTATCTTGGACTAATTCATTCTATAAAGCAAGAAGAGAAAATAATCATCTAGTCTGTTTGAATATAGCACAAAGAGGACTTCAATAAAAGAATTCCCTCTGCAGCTACAGCACATAATCGAAGGAAGACTTCTTGTTCTATTCTTCGTTTTCTGAATTACAGAGATGCATCACCAGCTAGGACAATTCTCTGATGTTCAAATAGCTGTTTAAGCCAGTCTTGATACTTCAGAGATGCCATTGGGAAACCAACTTGAAATTATTTGTAGTTTGGACTTTTTCTGCTATTAAAATGGTAAATTTCAGTACAAATTTTAAGCAGGCTCTATCTTACTGAATGAAGGACATTTTGGTTTTCTATTGTCATACATACATATATTTCTTCATTTTTATCACTTCTATCGTTTGCCATTACTTGTAGATCTGTTATTGCTAGAAGAGTTTTTCTCCAGACATATTTAAAGAAAACTATGTCTTATCCTTCCCAGCACTTCTAGTTGCAGAATTCTTACCATGTCTTTTTGCTTTCCCTTCAGCTTTTCTACTATTTCTAGCTCTGATTTATGATGATTACCATCAGCTCTCATTCATTTGTGATTTGATTCTAGAAGGAAAGCACTGATGAAAAGTAGTTTTACTCTTTTTCCCTTTAAATTCTATTTTCTTGTGCTCAAAGGTCAATCAGTTCCCTGTTTTTGACTACTATACTTCAGTGCTTGTGTATACACTGTCCAAATACTGTCATTACTTCAAGTACATTTATGACAGTGGATATCAGCACCTGGTAGATCCCAGAAAGGATCTTCATAATTTTGACAGTTTCACAGGTTCATTTTCTTTCCAGGCTGGAGATTACTCTGTACTGATGAACCTTTATCCTATGCATCCAATGTAGAGCTGAAATAAAGAGTCATCATCTGATCTTTGTGATTTTTCTATTCCTATTTTTCTGAGTTTCTACTTCATTATAAGGAGGAAGGTCAAGGCCTTCATGGGTTAAGGTCTAAACCTACTGTTTAATTTTTCTTTCATGTAATTTCCCAGTAATTAAAAATTATATGTCCTGAAGGATATATCCAGGATATCAGGATATATCTAGCATCTAGATCCTGTATATTCTATTTATTTTTTCCTTCTAACAAACGGTTTACAATATTCTTCATCTGCTCAAAAGTTCCAGTGCAATTTCATCTTTTAATTTTTTTTCTCAGTTCCAGAGTTTGAGATTTTACTCCATTGGTCAGCCAAGTCCCCAAAGACCTTTCTGACTATTTTATGTGACCTCTACAGACTTTAGAAAAGCTTTCCTGAGACACAACCGCAAAGTAGCATATTTTGTGGAAT
>VXAV01004555.1:225721-279056 GCA_013399715.1 Alectura lathami
GTCAATGGCCATAGACTCAGCCAGACAACTCCAGTCTACTGCACTCATTCCTTAACGTGTACTGTCATTGCTGTGTTACAGATCACTATGCTGATTGTAATGCACACTTCCAGAAGTACAATCTGTTAGGAACATCAGTAACAGAGCTTTTAAATAAGTCTGATATTGAAAATTTATAACCACTTAGATGCAAAATTTCATAATTGTCATTGTACCAGCTCCTAGTTTTGAAAAATGTAATTAATTTANGAAAAAAAAGTTTGCAGTTATTCAAGTGTAAAGACTAATAAAAATATCAAGTATGTAATTATGAACCAGGTGTTCTTTTATTTTTACAATTACTGTAAATCTAAATCATGGAGACTATCAAAATAATCCTGTTTCAATATTAATTTTCCTCCCTGCTTTTAATCTTTAAATTAATGTTGAAGGGTTTTCATATGCTCATCTCTTTAGAATCTGTTTGTTATTAGCATAACAGGATTATAAACCCCAAAGTGGTTCCCCTGGTGATATTTAATTTGGGAGATTCAATTCTTGAAGTCTAGTAAATCCATGATGAAATTATTCTGGGGAAAAGCTGGTATCTTGAAGTAATACCTGACATGGTTTTAAAGCTTTGCTTTGTATTACTTCCAAGATTTATAAATTCCAGTCTCTAAACACAATTTGTGGCCATAAATTGCTCTTGCAATTGGTGAAGGTGCAAACTAGCTCGTATGCCATCGGCATCCCATGATATGCTCTGACCTCAGAACTGGCAGATCTGTATGCCTTTCAGTGTGATATACAAAATCCATGTGATGAGCCATTAATTTTTAGTTGAGAATCTACAGAAATTTATCTAAATCCAAAACATGTTTTTGTTTTGTTCGTTTTTATGACCATACTGGATAGGCCTCTAAACCTTCAGAATTCCTTTTATTCCATGTACGTCAATCTAAGAGTTAATTTGGAAAGTAGGGAACACAGGCTTTCACATAGCTGCCTTTTCACCATCAGAGGCAAACTGCTATTGTATTTCTGGTAATGTGTTGGGTTTTTTAATCACCATTACACTGTATTAGAACTTATGGTGGGGGGGGGGAATGTAGTCATCTTCCATAGAAAACTCATTCACATAATCAACATGGTGATCTAAACAACATGTTGAATGCACATTTGAATCAATTAGATAGACAATCCCAGCTGTTTCAAGTCAAACCATTCTACACAGTTGTAAATAGAAATAATGTGGGTTCCTTTCAGTGCCTAGATCTCTTGCAATTAATTTTTGAGGATCTGTACCATGTAGTAAATGTCACACAAACAGTTTATAGTTAGTAAATGCTCATCTGTTCCCTATACTACTGTATAACCCAATATATAAAACATTTGCAGCTTAACATCCTTTGTAAAACTTTGACAAAATAGTTCATTAAACTGAACTTTTGATTATGCCCCCAGTGGCAGGAAATACCGTAGTTCAGGCAACAGAATAATTTTGATAGTTGAACGTGGTGTTTGCTGGAGAATCCAGGCTTAAATCATGGTTTCCATCTATCCACAGTTTGATCTTTATATCTCTCCTTGTAACCTCTTTGCATACTGTTTTTGTTGCTGCTGCTTTACTGTATGAGTATCAGGTGTCTCATTCCACCACACTATCAAAATAAGCACAAATGGTGATAATGTCACAATTTTCACCAAGTAGATTTTTCATGGCAGCTAGAATTGATTTGATCTGCTTTTTATTTAAAACAAAATTACAATTAATTTGGACCTATTCTATTTTTTTTTTTTTAATTTGTGGATGAAGGATTTGTTGAGGCTTGCTTCATTTGGTAATGTTAGTCTTAACTTTTTGAAATTGAGGGGAAAATCCCTTCAGCCATTTCAGAATTAAGAGAAGGTTTTGAAAAAAGCAAAATATATTAATCACACTTCTTTTTAGAAATGTTCTGAGGCATGTCTGATTTAGCAGAGAAATAATTTGGCAACTAAGTATCAAATGGAAGAGTATGTAGAGGGAAGTCTTTGCCATGGCTTTCATGCTTTATTAAGTGCAAAGAAATTGAACAGAAAATAGCATTATGACCATAGAAATGGCACGAAGGCTGGGAGAGAGTGAACATAGGGAAGATGGGTGAAGTTCAGCATTTTTTCTGTTTAGAACAGAGGTAAACTGTGTTCAGCTAGAAAGTGTCATATCAAAATGTGCATGGCATAACTTTAGAATGCACCTTGAATGTGGGTTATGGAGCAGCCGTGCTCCTCCACAAGCAGATCCCAGAATGTGTTCTTGACTCGAAGCGGCACGTGACTCACCCACAGCAAAGCCTTTCCTGCAGGTCTGGTTAGCAAGGCAGCAGCCAGTAAAACTTTGTAAGGCTGCTCCTACCACAAGGAATATCGCACACTCCATCCGTAGTCTACTTACCCCAACTAGATTGAACTGCTGTGTGCATCCTTATATCCTGTGGAGTTCTCTGCCCCTGGAAGGCAGTGGGCACTTGGTCTTTTAGGGCAGGATTAAGGGGGATACCTAAACATTACATTGCTTATAAACATCACTCTTCATTGGGCAAGGTATTGCATGCATTTTGAAAAGTGTGAAAAATGTTTTCCTGCAAAGTTACAGGATGTATATATCCCACTAGTTTTGACTTAAATCTTGCAAAATGTTTGGGTTTAGTCCATGCTTAAGATATTTGTCTTGATATTTAATAATTACTAAACCTATGAAATGGAAAACTATAAAAGGAGGAGCATGTGAATTTCTGATGTGGATGGTGTTTCCCTTTATGATCAAAACAATGGTTCCTGTTTCTTAAAGCCAATCCTTCTGTAAAATTGTGTATCCCATACCAACAGTCTCTTGGTTCATTGAGGTAGTGAGGTGTGGTGGTGATGTAAATGACTGTCTTCCTGTAAACGGATTTGCCTCCTAAGAGTCCTCGGTGGTAGAGGAAGGTTTTCTGGTTATTGCTCTTTGTATTCTTAGCAAATAGGAGCCAACAAAGGAATAGTTCTGAACCAGTAACTGGCTTGTTAAAAATAATAATAATAATAATAGAGTTTGTGCAAGAAGTACTTGCTTTCTCTATTTCAGGGTGTATTTGCCTTGCTAATTTCTTTTTATTTGTAAAAAGTACATTTGGTATGAAGATTAATAAGTAACAAATTACAAATGGAGTTCCTCTTAAGAAGATTGCCTTACAGAGCAAAATTTCACTTTAATTCCTGGCACTGAGGGAACTGTACAAAGGATCCAATAGAAGAATAATTTAAATAGAATTCTAACGTCAGTGTTCAGTTTGTAGAAAGTTTGGTGTTACTGACATCGGAACAAGTTCAACCAGTAACACAGCAAACAAACTCTCAGCCTAGAAAAGTTTTTCCACACTATTGTAGAGGACCCTGCTTGTTCTTAGTGATGCAGGGTGCTATGGAAGTGAAAACACGTTGCAGCCACCTATCTCCCTAGTTCACTGCTGTTCCCTGGCATGCCTCCTGGCTCTTACCACCGCCCTCTCCAGGGGCTTTCCAAACGCCATGGCCACTAGGGTGAGCACGTAATGGCCAGACTCCTTCCATGCCTTGAGCGAGATGCATTCGTGAATTCAGTAGCACACTTTTCCAGTCATATACTAGTATGCTTGGCTGGGTTGCACAGTTCGATAATTGAGATATTATTTACTACTCTTCTTTGTATGTACTGTTAGTGAAGATGAATATACTCCTGATTTAATTTGTCACAGATCCGGGCACCTGTTTCTCAAGCTGAGCTGCTGCACATCTCAGCTGTGGTTTTTTCTGAAGTACTTTGGCAACTGAACTACATCTTCACTAGCTGAACAACATACTTCAGCTGCAAAGTTATTTACAAACTTCACTGATCAAGCTGCATATTCTCGGACTGAATTTGCTACAGACAGCACTTTATAGATGGAACTGAATTCTTTACTAATCATGGGCGATGAATTAATTTATTTGATTAGCAGTAATCTGCATTATTTGCTGATTATGTTCGTCAATTCCCGCCCTAAAGAGCTGTGTTGTTGCTAGCGCTGGTTAATCGCTTACTGCGCTGCTTCAGAGAGGAAGACATTCTGGCTGTGGACAAAGAGATGTTTCTCTCTTGAAATCCTTCCTAGAAAAATACTCATTCCATATCACATACAGGAAGAACATCTTTAAGATACCTGAGGGTCTCTGTCACAGGTAATTAAGTATTCCCCTTTCTTGCTCAAAGTGCTACTACCCTCTCTGTTGCTTGCAGTTAAGCTACGCCAACAGAAGTGGTTCCTAGTCATCAAGGAACTTACCGCCTACTGGGAAGGTTTGAATGCAGCTGCTGCCTGGCAGCACTGACATAGGTTTCCCGTGTGTATCACTACATTTTTGAACCTAAAATTTTGTCTGCCCTTTTATAGCTTTATCCTTCAGTGTCATGAGGTCCTTGCAGTTGTCCTAGCAGTCTGTAGTTCTCCAAATCCCCTAAGAATCTTGAAATCTCGGTATCGCATTAGCCACCTCTATTTTTCTGACACTAAGGCAGTTTTAAGCAAAAGGTTACAACATTATAGTGTGACAGTAATTTCATACCCGACTGCCTTAGAACATCTTAGTGAATATCACTTGGTCTTGTGGATTTGCTGCTTACTCATTTTAACAATTTGTTCCTAATTCTATTCTACTGCCACTTAGAGTTAGCCATGTTGGTCTATCCGACATGTCCATCATAGCGAGAGTTTTTGGTATAACTTGACTAAATTCATTTTAAATGTGTGTAGGAGTGAGTTCATTTTCTTGCCTTCTTTAAGTGCTTATTTCTTGCCATAAAATCTGTGTTGGCCTTACAAAGTCTCAGGCAGCATCCCTGCTTCTGGAGTGTTGAAAGAAACTAGTTTTAGTTTTTATGTTGTTAACGGATTCTTAAATATTTTTAGTGTTCCCTATGTTTTGTAAAACTATGTTTTACGTTTGTAAAAAAAAAAAAAAAAAAAAAAAAAAAAAAAAAAAAAAAAAAAAAAAAAAAAAAAAAAAAAAAAAAAAAAAAAAAAAAAAAAAAAAAAAAAAAATCTCAGTATGTAATTAAATTAAATTTAAGTTTCTATAATAGATGTAAGTATTCCTTCTCTAATAAACTTTCCCATTCATATGTAAGCTCCCCCTTGGAAACTTAGAACAGACATAACAGAACTCTTGGCTTTTCCAGTGTGATCCTACAAGGACACTGAATGCAAGTACATTACAGTTTTTGTGAGAGTGTCTCTCTTTGTGCTCTGCTGAAACAGGATTTTCTTTACAACATACCTCCTCCACTTTCTTCTTCAGCTTTGTCTCCTTCCCTGTGCCCTTAGTTTGGCAGTTACAAGAAGCATCTGGGGCTGGCTTGGGCTTTTTGACCTGTCATACCCCTTGGCTTCCTTGCAATGGTTGTTTCTAGTTTCTGAATGGCTTGCAGTACCGGTTCTATTTTCAACATAAATCACACAGGTTCCCAAAACTCAGAAACATAGAAACAGGCGGTTAAATCTAAGAATTTGAGCACTTTTCACATAAAGTTATTTATCAGTTAGTGGGTCTCTCTTCTTTTGCTCCAGTAGGTTTTGTATCATATTCTGTGTCTTTTGTATTCACTCAGTTCAGTTATTCCCTCATTATTCTTGATGTTTTGTTAGAGAATTTTTGAATGCCTCTTGAAATTTACAGAAAAAGTACTAAAATTTTAAGAAAAAATGGCATCTACTTTAAAAAGGCATTTTTCTGTGTGTGGTGTCAAAACAAAGAATTCTTTTGAGAAGCTGCCTCTGCAGTTTTGTATCTTAAGCAAAGCTGCCGTAGATGGTTACTTCATTCTGGTAACTTAATTGGTCTGCTGGCATTACACCCACATTACTTCAAGGGAAGGAAATAAAATTATAACGTGCTGCATAAAGCCTGAAATGGCCACCTTTAAGTTTAATCTTCCCCTTAATGTTGTAGAGTCTATAAAATATGCATTAATTCAGATTTTAATAGCTTTTATCAATCCATCTTTCCTTTGTAAAGTAGACAATATCTAATATGTATGTTCTCCCTCTTTATGCTTTCAACCTCATGATAAATCTTACAGTCTTACCTCTTTAAAGTCGCTTGAGCTATGTTTGGTCATCTGGAGCATGCAGAGCAATAAACAGCTCCTGCTTTTCTACATAAGCAGAAAGAAAATGGTTTGTAATACTTCAATATCGGCAAAAGCATCATTGTTGTGTCATGTACACAAATTAATATGTTTCTATTGACTATGTACTTTTAGTTTAAGTACATACTTGCAGTAATATTCCTCAGCTTACAGCTTTCTTAATGAACTTTCTATATTATATAGGAAACAATTTAATAAAAATTACATGAATAGGAAAAAAGCCATCAGTAATTTAAAGAATTCTATCACAAAATAATATTAAAACGTAATAATGAGATGTTGCTTGAACACCTAAAAGTAACATAATTGCAGTCATGCTTAACAATCAAGTTAAAGCACGTAACAGCCAGGGTTTGACTGGAAGCAAAGAGAGAAATACAGATTTATCCTCCCTGAACTACATGGATCTTCATAGGGATCAGCAGCTAATGGCTACCACCTTCCCAGGTGGGGGGAAAAAAAAAGATGCAAGACAGGCTTATTTTAGTTTCTGTGGGTCTCAGGACTGATGGATGTTTTTCCAGGGCGAGACTTTCAGCCATATCCTCTGTCATGGGCTTTCATGATATATAGGTAGAAGAGAAAAGATTTTGCGGTCCCTCACATCTCTGAATACACTTCAAGTATTTTAAATTTCAAATATTTATATTCTTGCCATAGTTTTATCATGAAAGATTATTGAAAAATATCCATCCTAAGAATAACTGGTTAATATTTTTAACTGAGCATTTAATGTAACAGTGAAACTGACCACCACCTGCCAAATATTTATGTAGGTTTTGAAAATGACATTGTTTAGATTTTTTTTTAATGACCAAGTTTGTGTGAGTAACTCTCCAAAAATACTGTAAAAGAGAATCTTCATGCTTCAAGGTTTAAGCCACACCCTACATACTGACATTAAATGTTAGATTCTTAGGATTTAGTTCACTAGACTACAGAACCGAATGCTCATTTCCCTTTCCAGCTTCCTGTTGCCCCTTTGGATGCTTCAAGTTACTTCTGTAGATGAGACAATGAACATAGGTGGCACTTATTCTGCATCTTAGTCTGCTGACTTCACTCATGGTATTTCACTTCATACTGAAAAGCTGTGCTGTGAGTGCTTTGAGTGAAAAGCCTCAGTTTAGAGGATGGTGACCTGAAGGAAGGAACCCCGTATGGAGGCCTTTTAGGTAGCCCCCTCTGAATTCATGAATTTGTGTTAGAGCTCTCCTCGATGCTGGTACGTCATACCTTGTGTTTGCTTCTTTCATTTAGATTCACTAAAATCCAGTTAAAGTGTCTCATTCCTAGGAGAAAAGGACTAGGCAATATGATCAAAAAACTGAGAGGAGCAACTCAGAAAACCAGGGATCAGTGATTACGGGGGTCTGCAGATGAAAGCATTGGTTGTGGCAATGATCAGGAGACCTGAGATGAAGGAAATGGAGAATGGGGCAGATAATCCTGAGATTACCCTGTGTACATGGCCCACTCCTCCCACAACACAGGAGCCAGTGAGTGCTGCCCATTGCTGGCTTTCATCAGAGATGCTGTTTTGGACGACAGGCAGACCCTCCATATCCATCAGAAGCTGCAGCTCAACATGTTGGGCCCAGGTAGCACTGATGGTGAATTTTCCAGCACCCACGCATTGTAGCTGAGCCACCACTTTTCTAAATTCTCTCTCTGTGGGCAGCAAGTATGAAAGTCAATTACCTGGGAGGTAACAGAATCAAGAAACTGTAATGTAGTAGTGCTGCCAAACTCCTTAGCTACTCTTTTTCAAGCAGTTCAGTCAGGTCAGTGCCGTTCCTTCCTTTCCACCCCTTCCTTCATCCCACTGGTAAGGCCTGCAGCAAAGCCCATAGGAAAGATGTTTCTGCAGAGAAATAGTTACAGGAGTAGCACTCTCAGTGATGCTAATGGAAGCCAAATGTTGTTGATAAATGTGAGAATAATGTTTGTGGCAGGACTCAGTGATGTCACTGCTGCACGCAGGGCAGCATCCTGTGCGCGGGCTGGACAAAATGACTGGGAAACCCGCGGTTGTTCTGCCCAGTGCTTCTTGGCACGTGATAGAGGTTGCTGTTTGTTCTTGACAGTGTATAATCTATTCAGATTATTTTAGCAATGTGCCCTACAAGACTGTGGCAGTCAGCTACCAGATATGCTTTCAAGGCTGTTGACTCCAAAAGTTTTAAATCAGTGATTTAGCACAGGTTGCTCATGGAAGAAGTTCAATCCCGTAACTAAGGCACTGTTATAAGCTAACCAGAGTGGCTGCGACAGTTTTTTGGTGATGTTTTTTCTCAGATATGTTGATTTCTATTCGAAGAGGTGCAGAAATCCAAATGGAAAAGCCACAGTAGCTGAGAACTAGAAAGGAGATGGTAACAAACCAAGCAATCGGGTGTCATAGGTTAAGTTCTGCGCAGTACAAACAGTATAGATGATGGTTATCTATCTCAGAGAGAGCAAGGCCTTACGAAACATGTCTACTATGCAACCTCTAGAGAAGTGTTAGGTCAGTCCATTTAAATCTCTGAACATCTGAACTTTGTTTCCAAAACGCAGCCCCCCGGTCTGTCAGGTTTGTTATTACCGGTATGTTTCCTGCTGTCACAGAACGCGCTGGGCTGCCCCAAGCGCTAGTTAAGAGCGACACCACGTGGTTAAACGCTTTATTCCTATGCGACATTTTTCATCATCTTTTTTTCTGCTTCATCTTTGATTCTGAAACATCACTCTTTCTTGTTTTTTATTATTATTATTATTGTTTGAACAGCCCTCATTATGTGAATGAATATTTTTTCCCTTAATTCACACACAAGCTCTCACTTGTACAAGCAAACATTATCCACAGACCGCCACTGATTTTTTCTGTCCATATACTGTTATCTGTGTAAAATTCTTTGTAATAAAGCAATTGCTAGATTTTAATGAAATATGTGTTGAGAAAGATATGGAAACAGGAAAGCAGCAACTGCATTGAAATGCTTTGACTGTAGAACAGAAAAAAAAAAAAAAAATCAGCAAAATGAAGTAAGGAATCTTCAGGGCAGAGAATATGGTCGTACTGGAATAATGCAGAGTTGTTTCTCCTACACAACTTCGCAAATGGCAGGTATCTAGTGGCAAACTGTTCACCTGCTTTCTTACTCACCAGGGCTCTTGTGAAGGACAGATGTGAAGCAACTTACAATCCTGCTGAGAAAACCAAATTGATAGCACTATTGAATTAGAGCCTGCTGCCAGCAAGGTCGCTGTATGGTGGCTCCATTCATATAATCTGCAAAATAACAGCTCTCATGGTAGTTTTCCCTTGTCAATCAGCTAGGGGTTCTTGGTGGCCTTATCAACATCACATCGTATTCTTTCAAGAAAGAGATCTGTTAGCCTGAAGCGTTGCTTTCTGTGGCAAGCAGGATGACTAAGTTGAATCTTCAGGGCAGAGAGGATCTGGCCGTGCTGGAATAATGCAGGTTTGTTTCTCTTACGCATCTTTTCAGATGGCAAGTTTAACAGCCATCCTGATTACCTTAGCCAAAATATACCACTGTAAAAGTGCAGCACTCCCGTTTTTGTTATCAAAAGCTGGGTAAGAGAATGAATATTAAAGAACACCCACGCAAATGACAGACAGAAAATGCCTATCTAGAAGACAAACCTAAGACACTGGGCACTGAGGAGATAATGGTAGAGATAACAGAACGGATGTTATTTTGAACAGGATTCATTGCAAAGTCTGAGTTAATGGCCAGTCCTGCTACCCACAGGGAAAAGAGTAGTTGTGTAATTGCGTGCATTAAAAATGATACTAAAGACAGATCAGCTGAAGATCTGTTAGTAATGAAATAATTACTTAGGTCGATCTGCTATGCTTGCTAAAAATACCGTATTTAAATAACCAGTATTTCTTCAGAGTTGGCAACTATTCTAACTGCAGCCATGAAGTTCTTTCCCTGAGTGGGTTTTGGCATGGATAGTAAGCTCTCTGCTGTTCATGTAGGACAAATGTATTTGTGCCACTGAGTTGGAAGGTGGCAGTGTTTTTAGATGGTGCCCTTGTGATCTCAGTAATTATCAGCTCCCTTGCCAGCATAAAGAACTAGTGGAGAAAAATACAGTTGGTGCCAGCAGAGTTGTGAGAATTCAACTGCTACTGCAGAAGTAGCTGATGTGTCAGGATGGATTGAGACAAAACTGCAGGGGATCACACTGTGTTTTGTGAAAAAGGAAGAGCAGGATGATCATAAGGGGCCTATACCCGTTATATATGAATGACTTCAGTTGATGCTCTAGTTAACTTCAAGAAACCTGTACGCTAAAATGTTTGAGCTTCAGTAAATACTGTGCTTGGGCATTGCTGTGACATTTTGATACGTTTCTTGCAAATCAGCTTCGAATAGCAAGCTCTTGAGTTTCCCAGGTAAAAATGTTAGTATGTTCTCAGTCCCGTTACATGGTTTATACAGAATTGTGAAGCTCTTCCTTCATGTTCCTTGCATGCCTATCACCTGGAGTTACTTTGGCAACCTCTTCTTCAGGTATTACTTTTATCCATTTCATGGCTCAGTAGCTATTACCTGCGCATGGTCTTGGTCCAATTTTATGACACAGAATAAGGTTTGTTGGCAGTGCTCACTTTCATGATGTTTTTTCAGTCATAACCAGCTCTAATTTTGTACAGAAGTTTATCTGTGCACTTGTGAGCTCTGGATGAAAAGTTAGAATTCTGGATAAAATCCGTTGGTTGCCGTGTCAGCTACCACCCACCTGCAATATCCCATTGCATAAAAGTGCTTTTTCAGTTGTGAATTTGCAACAGTGCAACCTTGTGTTTTGGAGCATCTGGTTGCCCAAGAAGCAGCGACTGCTGTATGTATTAAGTGCCCCTAATGACAAAGACATTTTGGTTTCTGACCATGTGTCTCAATGCTCACCATTCTGAGAAACAGCAGTTGTTTTGGTGCCAGAGCTGCTTGATTTCCGTAGAGATTTGGTGCCCTCTCATTGTCAATGTTGAAATTATTTAATAAGAAATTTCATAAGAAAGGCTGTAAAAAGAGCTGCTTATGCTATAAAAGGAATTCCATATGGCTTTCCCACATTAAAAATCATTTTGCTGTTCCTCATTCATGCTTTAGCAAGCTGAGAGCTATGTTGCCATCTTTCTCTCCAAAAGGGCAGAGATAGCACAGAGAATAAACTGTAAATGCAAGGAAAAAAAAAAAAAATACTTTGCCACTGATTAGCAACAGTTGAGGCTGTCCCAAATCTTGTACTTGAAATCTGCATCTCATAGACCTCGGGCCAGCAAGGGAGAGTGTTCTAGGAGGTGTTTTGAGATGATGCTGTTTATCCCCAGTTGCAGTAGGAACCAGATTTTTTATGTACTTGTTTATTTATAAGCCAAGTTCTGTAGTGGTTCACGCCTGCAAATATCAAGAGAGTTCCAAGACCCCAGGCAGTAACCACTGGAAGATAAGGATTGCATTTTTTTCACAGTGTTGTAAGCAGAGAGAAACATAAAAATAGCATTTTCCAAGATGGAGAATCAGGAAGGAGAGCGTACTTGTGGTGTTTGATTGTTGTAATGCAAATTTAAGTTCTAGAGGAAAAAATTACCTTAACTTTCAAGATCCAGGCAGGTTTTGTGACATATGAGGTACCATATGGGATACTGCTGAATCGTGGGACTTGCTTTAGTTCTTGCTGAGACTGTTTTATCTAAAAGATATTTTGAGTTGTTTTCATACATTTTGCAGAAGTTAATAAAATAACGTATGAAACAGTCTCTGAATCCAGCACAAGCATTTTGAATCGCTCCTCAGCCCACAGGAAAAAAAAGGCTGAGAGCTGTTTAATATTGACTAGGCTCCTTTGAGTAGCTATTTTTTAAGACTGAGTAGGGTCTTACAAAGCTGAGAAAGAGTTGCCCTGAAGCCCTGAGGAGCAGTGCCAGGTGGTCACTCACTCAGTAACTAAGAGTTACGAGCTGGTTTTCAGGTTAGGCAGTTGGATCAAGCAAAGTTACTATTTATTGGGTTTGGATTTTGTAAAGTAGTTATCCTGTTTCATTGCCAAAAACGTGTTCTTTTTCTTAGTGAAGATGGTCGTCTTTTCTATACCGTACTGTATTCTTCCTTAAGGTAAGCACCATCAGAGATGCTAACCCTCAACCACAGGAAGTACCCATTTGACTTTTTTCTTTTCTCATTGAATTAAATTATTTGTTGAGGTTTTCAAAGATTTTTATAAGACTGTCTCAATTAAAGGCTCATTGCCAGTACCTTAACAGAGTATTATGGAAAACAAAGAAAAAAAGAATCTTTCCTTTCTGTACTGGTAAATTATCTCTCTCCTAGGATAAATAAGCTCTTACAATTTTCCACAGAAATTCTGTATCTAGCAGCTTCAAAACTATTCAAGGGAAATGCCTTAAGGACCTAAAAGTAGCTGAGCAGATAGAAGCCTGCTGGCAATTGCATATCATCAATAAATAAAATAAAACCCAGATTTCTGCCTCTTTAATGATATACAGGTGATATATGACAAAAGACTGCATTCTTAACTAGCTTATCTATAGTTAATGTGTAGTAGCCAAAGTGCCTTCTCTAAGTGTGTCAGGGGTAGTCTAGGCACTTTTTCCAACACATCCTCCCACACTCTGCCTTCCCCTCTCAAGTACGGTCTAAGGGTTAAACCAGCATCAGCCCTTATTATTGTACATTGCTAATTGACAGGACATAAATGACTATTCATTATTTTTCAATGAAGTGATTATGCATGAGGTCTTAGCAAATCATTTAATGAAATCATCGTGCTGTGCATGTTAGAATTATGGCAGTATCCTACCCACAAGAGGGAGAGGGAAAAAGAATCATTAACCAAGGACTGAAAATGGAAAATATTAACTCCTGTTTCTGCTGGAAATAAACTGCCTTGTATAAGAGAAAAGGAGAATCCATTTTTTTCCTAGGTTTTCTACTTCACCGTACTGGAAAGTACTGCTAATCAACACAGTATTTCCACCTCTTTGAGTGGATGCTGGGTGTTTTGTCTTGCTTCTGAGATTCTTAGAGATTCAAAGCTTACAAACCAAGGATCCCTCTGTGCAGGGTCCACTTGTAATCAGATTTCTTGGAGGAAAAAAATAATTAGCTTCTGCAGATTGTAATCTTTTAAAGTGACACTAAAATGAAACTTTCAGATACAACCAATTCATTGATGCATGGAGAATAAGATTGAGTTCACTAAATTTTATTTCATCACTGTTTACTACTTTTCACATGTACCCAAGAAAGTTATCTTACTCCTGGATACTTCTTTTATTTACCATGACACCCAAAGAAGGTTTCCTTTGCACTTCTAATAAAGAAGAACCAGACTGATGACTGACATCAATAGAAAATTGAAAGAACTGGCATTTGTATAAATTCCTGCATCCAAGAATAGAATAACCAGTCTTAACATGTTTTCAACAACACCAGACTTTTCTGTGGTTATGCTGCATCAAGGAAAAACATTACTCGGTGAACTCAGAACTCTTCTGTTAATTTTAGTGGAAATGCAAGTGGAAATACTTTAGAAAATCCCCAACAAGTGAGGAACATTTTCCTGAACTTTGGAACAGTCCTGTACATTTTTTAACTTGATTATATAAAAATTGATCAAATGTGTTGTTGTGCTTTCTGCTTGATTTTCGTTTTTTTAGAAAATAAACCCATTAGTCGTCTTTCAAGTGGTGTAGGTTGGACCAAAATACTGATCCAAGGTCTATCCTTTTAAATTAAATTGTATGACTAAGTTTCTCCACTGAAAATTTGTAATGAAATCCATAGGAAGGGGCGGTTGTCAGAGACAGAGTTAAACAGCCACTCTAGCAGTAGTGGAAAAGCAAATCAAAGATGTGATGCAATAAGAAAAATATTAACAGGAGTTTCAGATGAATCATTTTTGGATGCAGGAACAGGAAAGGCAGTGAAGAAGGGGGATGGCTTCTAAGCAATTTTTTTTCAAGTGTTAAAGAACTCTGGTCTTCAGAATATTGTAATTATGAACTATTGTAATTATGTTTTTGTAAATAAAACCTCCTTAGATGCCTTGCCCGGTTAGCTCTTCACCAGCAATGTACTACTATGTTTTTCATACTCAAGCACTTCCAAGCCAATCAAAGCCAGCATCTGCAGTGCATTGAGTACATAAATATTTACTGAAGTTTATTCCTGAGAAAGCTTTGTGTTTCAAATTAACCCTTTCCAAAGCTTTCTAAACTCTTGGGCCCAAACGTGTAATTACACATTTCTTACCTCATTCGTATTTTCTGTAACATCTCCTTTATTTTATACATTCCTTCCAGAGAGGTTAACCCATCTCTATATACAAGAGCTACTTTCAGCACCTGCAGGTTTGTTGCTTTTTGTCATGTCAATGCTATTTATAATGGTAGAGTTTTACGAGTTTAAGAAGTCTTTAGTCGGAAATGGAAGAACATTTGTCATGTTCTGAACAAGACCAGACTTGAACAGCTTTGAGTCCAGGGAGTATCTCCACTGCATTTTGCATTTAATGTGCAAGCGGCTGCTATATCGGGAATGAACCGCACCAGGCTCCAGGTCTGTAGTAGGGTAATAGGGATTTTACAGCCTAAGTGAAAAATATTGCTGAAGAATATGATTTTTGGTTGAAATTAGAGAAAATGTTCCAAAAACTTTTGAAGAACAAAAAAGATGAAATTGTAAACCAAATGAAGAGATGTAGCTGGGAAAAAATACTTTTTTCTACATGTTTTGTCAGTTTTTTAAAAATTTAAGAAGTCTACTTAGAAATGGAAAACATTATTTTGGACAAAGCTATATTCAAATTCGAAACATTTCTTGTAAAATTCCCTCATTTTTTTGTCTGAAATTTGCAATTTTGAAAATACCTTTTGCTTCCTGAAATTATGAGTTACAAATTTCCTGCTCACCAATGAAAATTTTGACTATGTCTTTGCCAAATACCTCAAAAACCAGTGGAAGGGACAGATAATTACACTTCCTGCACACTCATCTTTACAGTTAGTTAGGTGGTAAAGGCGGGCATGACTCCCAGGTCTGAATTAAGGCAGCCTGGGGTTTTTAGCGTATTCCAGCACCATGACAGAGATGCCTCCAGGCTTTCCAGCTTTTCTCCGTAAATGAGAGCCAGAAATATTGTCATTTTTTCCTAGTAAGAGATCTGGGATTCTGGTGTAGTCATGTTACTGTAGGTGCTGGTTTTGAAGGCTTTGCTATGTTCTCCTTATCCCTTGATCTGTCTCTGACAACAACCAAGATAAGGTTTCCAACATCGACTTTGTACAATGGTTACTGCTGTTCTGCAAGCAAGCAGCCACATGAGATCGGGGCAGTCCCATCAGCTCCTCCCTCTGCCCAGCACTGAGACAGGACAGCTCAGTGGCAAGGAACTGGTGGGTGCTGGGCAGCAAAGAGGGTTACGAGTGTCTAAATACATTCTTCCTGAGGGACCGGAAGTGGAAATCAAACAAAAAAAAAACCTATGGTCCCTGTCCAGAGGAAGGTTTTTAAAAGTGCAGCTCAAAACTCTTTTTTTTTTTTTTTTTCCAGATAATTTTGTACTTCTCTGGCTTGGCTGGTGACAGGAGAGCACAGGGAATTATTTCAGTCCCTGGACTTCACAGCTGAGTTAACCAGCTGCAGTCCAGTCTGGTCTCACTGCTAATTTTCATAGCATCACTGTTGTGTTTTCCAGAACAAAAGGCAGCAGCATCTTTTTGATCTGGCTTTTATTAATGCTGTGAAAGAAACAACAGCTGAGGTTCCCATGCGGTGCGTGTGTGTGTGCTGTGAAGCACACACAACTGAATTGTCCCTGTCTCTGCAGAACAGGTTGCACTCAGAAACGGCAAGTTTGAGTTTATGGAGAACAGAAATCCTTTTAAACTACTGTATGCCCCATAACTATATCTAAATGAAAGCCTGCAACCCATCCATTCTGCAAGCTGTGGTGCACATTTTACTTTTCTGTTTCCTTTTTGTCTGGAGAGAAAGACCTTCCTTCATTGTGGGAAATGAAAATGCAAACTGGTTGCTAGGATAAATGTCCAAAGACGCTGGCTAAAAACACATGGGATCTAATATGCACCTCAAACCAGGCACCCCCATTCCACCACTCTTGAGACCCCTTCAGTCTTTCTCCTGGATTCAGATGCATGTATGATAGAGAGCATCCCCAACTTGCATTTCGATGGCAGTTTGCCTGCTAAGGAGGAATTGTTGCGGGAAGTGCTCTGAGTTTGTGAAAAGTAGTCCCCTAAGGTGGTAAAATGGAAGCAGCCGGAATTGGAGAGCACTTTGGAAAATTTGCTCCTACAAATCTTTATGAGACCCAGACTGAAGCCAATGCCATGGGTACATTTCATGAACTGTGCCTGCTAGACCTTTAAAATCTCCATCTTCCCTTTCCCATGTGCAACTGGGGTGAAAAGAAAGGGAAAAAAGAAATGCCTAAAAGCTCATAATGCTCCATTTCAAAAATGTATGAACTCTTTAGAAAAGTGGAATCACAGTCAGGGATGGCTTTTTTTACCCCAAAAATCAGGTGTAGGTCAAAACTTCAAATACTAAAGTACGGTCTTGACACCACAGTACTAAATGTAAGATAAATGAGAAAATAGGACAAGTGTACGTTCTTTAAAAGACAGACATTTTGATGAAATGCAACTAATTGCTTTTAGCCCTCTGGCAAGTTGAAGAAAATAGCTGCCTTCAAAATTTATGATGTTTCTTCCTTTTCCATGAAGCTGTCCAACAGAATTGTAACCTGCAGGCAGGGTTAACATAAAAGCTGGGTTATCAGGGCTGCAGATGCAGCTGATAAAGTGAAGCTTCTCCAAACCTGATCTGATTTGTAAAGAGATAGAAAAAGGGTCGAGACATGAGTAAATGCCTAGGTGTATCAGAGACAGAGTGCGGAAAAAGGCAGTCTCTTTTTTCTTGTTGAGAACTTAAGCATGTAACTACATTAATGTTCCTGGTATTGTTCACAAGAGGTCCTTTAAAATTAACATCTCTAAAGAGTCAAGTACTTTTCCATTAGACAAATTTAGGAGGAGAGTACTGGGAACCTTTCACTTTTGCCTTTCTTCAGTAGTATTCATGTATTAAAGCAGACCTGTGTGGAAGGCCAGGACTGCTTGGGGCATTTCAGATAGGTTTTAATAATGGACTTGCTGACTTTTTACCAAGCTGTTTCAGGTGGACTGTCTGTTTTTCTCAGGAAGATGTATCACTGGCCTCTAAAATCCACAGCAACTCTACTGTTAGCACAGATAAAATAAAAATAAAAAAATAAAAATAAAGGAGGTTTATGAGACACTGGTTGTATGTAATCTGAGGCTCCCCAGAGCCTCTCATATCCTTGTGCAGTCAGTCATCAGGCAGAATACTCTCCCAAGGCTTCTCTAGATGCTTTTTTCAATACCTAAGTGAGAAGAGTATTTAAAACCGAAACAACAAAAACCAAAAAAAACACTATTAGCAATGTACATAGCTATGTTACGTGCCTGCTTGCCTCATGAATATACTCTTATCCAACACTATTAGTGTTGTTTTGTCCCTAGAGCTATGATCTTTTGAGGATGCTACCCTGGATTTCTCAAAGGAAAATTGGAATATATCACCTTTGTTGATGTCAGGATGACGCATTCCCATACAACTTGAACAGGAGGTTTTTATGTTGTAGCATTAAGAAAAGCAGGTAGAATTTAGGTGACTCATGATCCATTCTCTTTCTGCATTTGAGTTTACTAGTAGACCAACAGTGAAAAGACAAAACTGCAACCTCAATGTCCTCTGCAAATTTGACTTTTGTGGAATTTTACTTTTAAACTTTTCTCAAAGGACATATTTCTGTGAAACTTTAAACTGCAGTTGTAGTTAGGTGGAACAGCCTGTCAGAAAGGCACAAAGTAACTACCCAAACTTCAACGCTGAGTTTGATGCCTTAGAAACATATCTGCCATCAGAGAATTTACTAAAAGTTAATGAGAGAGGAAGGCCAGCCTTTCACTGAGAAAGGTTACAAGCTGGTTTCTGTTCAGTGGAAACACTGAACATGTTTCTGGCATTTTGTCTCAGGTGAGACGGTACAGACAGCAAAGGGTTTTAGGGAGTGATCACAGCCAAAGTACTAGGCAGGAGGAACTTTCCTTCCTCTTTTTCTGAATTTACCCTCCCATGAGAGGCTGGGTTGAACATGAAGGTATTTAAAGAGAGATGATTTTACCAGATGCCTATACATGAAAAATATAATAGGGCAAAAAAAAAGTGGAATGCGTGAAGCCTAAGTAAACCTTGCCTTTATAGTTGAAGCATTCCAGTTGAGCCTCCAAAATATCTAAGTTGCAAAGAACCATAAAATTTGGAAGCTGTTCAATGTAAATGCTGATGATAACATTCTCATTCACACAGCTGCAGTATTTAAAGCAATTCCATTAGAAACTGGGGTGTTTTTTACATGATTGGAATATTCATAAATCGGTGACTAGTACAACTAAATCCCTTCTAAATGAGATCCTTACAGATTTACAATGGATGTCTCTCTCAGTGGAAGTTGCCATAGTTACAGCACAGTTCCGCATGGAGCACACTTTCATCACAAATTGTTCACATTTATAGACAAATAGTTTGAATACAATTTTTTCAGCTTCTTTGGAAATGAGGGCGATAACGATAGTCTTAAAGGAGAATTCCATATCTATGCGTGGGCACAGTGGTGGTCCAGCCACACTCAGAATCACTGGGCAGTTCAGGGTGGGATGAACCCGAGAAGATCTCCGCTCTGCTCCCAGGAGTCAGCTGTCGCTGGGCTTTAGCCTGTTGGCTGCTGAAAGCCTCCAAGGTTGGAGACAGCACAGCCTTCCCTGGGCAGCACCTGAGAAGTCAGCCCAGAGTACAAGACAGCTGCTGGTCTGAAATGTCTTCCTCCTTCCTTGCTCCGGCTGGGGTGCAGAGCACTTGTGTACAGTTCTGAGAAGGAGAAAGGCCTTACTGATTTCTGCTTCATTGCTCTGGCTGGCTGCATCAGCCAGTGCCACACTTCCTGGGCAGAATGATCACTCCTGCATAATCCAGTGTCCAAAGCGCCTGGTGTCCAGGAGATCTTGCTTGTCAGTGTGGGTATGGGATGACTTGTCAATGTTCAAGATAAAAATCAACATCTGAACACCCATCCGTTAAACAGTCCTCATGGTTGTCAGTGTCCGGCCAAGGCTTCTCACAGGGGCATGTGAAAGTACTGAGTGTGAGTTTGTCTGTAGACTTCGTGCTATAATTTGGGGCGCAGATAGGATATTGCTAGGCGTATCCCAAAATTTAGCTTTGTGATTCAAAAAACAAATTGAAACCAAGCTAAAAAGAGAGAAGGAGAGAGAAAAAAAAAAAAAAAAAGCAGGGTATCCTTGGATAGGAAGTTTTAAGCTAGCGACTTGTATGATGCTGGCTTTATCTGATTGCAGTAATCTAGGAAAACACTTTGGTTGTTATTTGGCGAATTCAGCCATCAGCAAACCTCAAGGAATGGCCCCAGGAAGTTTTCTTTATGCCTATCTGCTATATACTAGCCCTTATGGCAGTTTACCAGAGCACATATTTGCTGGGTAGTTACTGGAGATGTGGAAGTCTTGGAGATCTCTGCTTTGATGTGACTACAGGTGCTGTTGAGAGTATAAACTGGCTAAACTGATTTGGGGGATGAGAGGAAGTTTTTCTAAAAAACAGCGATAGTTGTTCATAGCATTTATAAATTGTATGATGGCCTTAGTCTAACTTCAGAGCCATCAGGCTGGAAGCATGACACAAAACCTGTTCTTCATTCATCGTTTCATGATATCCTGGTCTCTAGTGCCCTTCTACATTTGTATAGGCTCAGACATAGCTGTTATTTAGAATGTTATTTCTGACACAACCCTGCAACTGTGAAACTGAGTTAGAACTATGTATTTTTGCTAATTTGATAAATTCAGAAAACAAACCAGAGTTTTATGACTTTGCTTGTGATTCTCATGTGACTAATTTGGTTCATGCCTTCTTGGCATAATTTAGGAGATAGGGTACAATCTTTTTTCTTCTCCATATTCTCTTAGTAGTGCCTCATAATTAAATTAGAAGAACCTGCAGGAGGCCTAGGCTTTTCTCTGAATCTGCAATAACTTTTTGACATATCATTCTTCATGGTTTAATTGCAAGTGGAGTCTCAGAGATGAGATAGAAAGTTAAGTGTTCTAAACTTCTTGACGTGTAATGGAAACTAGGCTCCAAGCGCTCTTTGTGCCTTTCAAAATATATCGCTATTCCTAAATCTCTGATGAAATTTTTGCCTATTTTCAAATATGTGTATATCCAAACACCTGGACATTTAATGCAAAATTCTCTTACTAGTGCTTTGAGGAACCCTGATCTTACTGAAATGCTTGGGCTCTGACTTGTCTTTGTGGAAAACTAGGTGTGCCTTCTGTACCTCAGTGGGCTTTGGGGCTTTTTGAAACAATTATTGAAACGATTCCACAAAGTGTGCTTACCATTTACCACAAGTCCCCAAGAACTTCACTGTGTGAAGTGTTGTTTGACACGTGTTTACAAAGCATGCACAGATCTTTCTGCACATACATCAAAAAAAGAAACTTTTTTGTCTTTTTCCTTGATATGCAGAGGTTTCAAAATACTCTCTGGTCAGCTTTGGGAGTAACCGTTTAAAGATACAATTCTAAGCTTATTTAATGACCTCACTGTTGAACACATCATTCATTGGCACAATCTGTTTCTACTACTTCAATACCTTTCAGAATCTTCCAGCAGAGAAGAGAGGAATTTAGCAGAGTTATTTTCTTTATCTTTCAGCAGTTGGAAAATCTAATCTGTGCAAAAAATCTTCTGGGCTTTTATTAAGTTAGCTCTGATTTATATAATTTGCCATGAAGTTCATTAAAGCCTTCATTAATTTTTCACCAATCTGTAACGGTTTTATCACTGCTGTTTTTATTAGCTGAGATGTAATTAACTAGGTTTGACTTTTTAAATTTGGGGGCAAGTCATTTACCTGCCCTATCACCACTTTCATAATAATTACATTTTGCTGTGTCAGATGTGAAATGGTTCTCTTCTTATCCATCAGTTCCAGTGATTAGAAGCCTCTATTTCAGACCAAGTGCTTGTACTGACATTTTGATCTCAGCAGTTTATGTTCTTATTCTCATTAAATGACTGAATCTTCAATTTTTTCCCCTTTCCAGAAGAACCATGTGTTTTGATACCTCTAAGGATAAAAAGACAAAGGAAATCCTCATTGACCTACAGCTCGAGCAAGTACCTTGGATGGATTCGTGTCAGCCTTGAATTCTGTTGGTGTTTGTCCATCTACCTTCCCAAAAGCTCAGTGGCTCTTCTTGGAACCAGGAAACAGGAAAGCCCTGCAAAGGTATGTTGCATATTAGAGCACAAATAAGGACAAATTTCTGTACTCTGGTAAAACTTCTCTACTCCCCCTTAAGCTGTCATCTGTGGTATGCTACCACTCATTTGCATTTGACTTCAAATCTCTGCCAGTGATTTCCAGAGCATTAGCATTGTTGGTACATGACCCTATTAAAGGCCTGGCAGGTCTCCTGGACCATTCTGTGATGGACCAACGCCAGCCCAAGAGCCTGATTCCTAACCAACAGATAACAATAAGGTATCAGCAAATAGATACTTACAAGTTCCTGTCTTGAATGAAAGAGCAGTTCAACGGAGCTGGCTGTAGGAGAGGGGAAATTCTTTCTCCTTGCCTGATAATGTCACTGTATCTTGCTGGAAGAGGAGCATGGCTGGGGGCGTTGGTCTGTTTGTGCTGAGTCCGCAGCCTTTGTCTTTGTGTCTTAAAGCATGATCAGCTAAGTGGTTCTCACAGGAGCATTTTTGGCACTTGCTGTCCCAGACTGGCAAGAAGCCTGGTGTGCACACTTGCTTGAGGCCCCGTAACTGTGTTATGGGATTGCTTTCTGTTTGTTGGTGCGTGTTTCATGTGGAGTTTTTCCACCTTGCTTCAGTACTTCAGACCTCATGGGCTGATATAGATTGGGAAGAAACTGAGAATAACCGGTGTCAAGAGGTAGCAACCCTTCTGGTTGGTTGTGCCTCCTTGTATGATAAGCCATGTGCTGTTTTTGTATATTTGTAGGAGGTAAGTAGTAAATGTAAATAGGTATTAAAGGCAGGAGTGTGGGGGGGAAAACTGACAGTTCTCTAGTTCTCTGGTTTACGCCAAACCAGAGGTTATTGACATTTTTGAATCAATCTAGAAACAGCTACATGAAGTAATCAAAGGAAAATGAAACCAGTACCCTTTCACTCCTTTTTTTTCATTTCTTTCAGAACTTACATTTTGTAGTCATTTTCTCTAATACTAACTAGTAGTATTTAGAGAAGAAACGTGGTCTGGGATCTTGCAAAAAGCGCAGTTTTATTTGTAATTATTGTTATAGTTTCACCTTTTCTTCCTTTGCCCCCTTCCATTTGTACTCATCCTTGTTAGAGTAAAGTAGCTGTGTAAAAGGTATCAGAGCTAATTAGATGATCACTCCAAACCTTCTGCCACTGCAGTACGTGCAGCCTTTTGTGCCAAAGGAATGTTTCAAGGCAGAAAACGGAGCAATGCACTTGTTAGGCACAGAGACTATTTGGCACATGCAGGTGAACTGTTGCAGAAGCTGTAACCTGTATATTGTCTCTAATACTTGAATTTCAGTGGTTTTAATCCCCACCTTTGTAAGGATTTTGGCAAACCACTCATTTGAAGGGCTTCTGGGATGCACAGGAGACTTGGCTTCACACAGTTTTAAGGCTATGTTTCTTGCATTTACATTTTAAGACTAAAGAGAAAGCATCAACAAGGCTGGGAAGGATATTTTGCATATTTGAAAACTCTGTTTTGAAGCAGGAGTATGTTCTGACATTTAAATGAGTTTATTCAGAGATACATCCTTTAAATTTAAATGTTATTTAATAGCAAAAGAGTGAAAGAATCCCAGTTAATGATACTTTTGATTTTCAGAAAGGTTTTACTTCCCTCTTGACAGATGGGGAACTATCAATAAAACTTATTTCTAATTCTCATGATTGTTACAAATAGTGCTTTCCTCTTGCACAATATTTTTGATCTGAAGAGCTAGAACAGTGTGTCAGCACTGGAAATAAGCTTGCAGTTCTGCATCAAGGTCTTCTGATCTGTAGTCTCTAGAGATTATATCCTGTAAAATGCGAAATCTAATGGATGCTCATTATTTCCAGCAGATGAAGTTAGACTTGATCAAATGTCTAAATTAAAATACCTTATTATATTTAGACTTCTTGATTAATCGTTTTACAACTATCGTTCCAATCTTCAGGTGTTCTCTATATTAGCAATATTACCTCTAATCTTCAAATTGCTCCTAAGAGGTAGGCCCTGTATCTGCACCAGTTCAGATGGGTATATGAGCTTGCTCACACAGAATTCATGGCTTTGAAGAGTCTACATATCACATAAATTCGCTTGCCTGCAATAAGCTGCAGGAGTAGGTTTTCTTATTAGTAGTTGAATTTCTCGTTAGTTTGAATTTACAAATGTGAAAAGAAACAAAGAGTAAAGGCTTCCAAGAAATATGAGAGAAGAAAGAAGGAAGTGGGTCTTTTGTCTGTCATTTCATGTTTTTTTCATAATTTGATGGTAAAACTAACGTTATTGTGGTAAATTCTTAATGGTATAAAATGAGAGAAAATCTGTCAGTCTGCAATGGAAAATAACAATCTCAGCTTTGCCTTTGAAAGATAATTGAATTCTTTTCGTATAAATACAATTTTAGGAAGATGTATTTGCCATTCTGTACATAATTGTTTGGAGTTTCAGGGTCTCAACACCTTCAAAATCAGGAATTTAGTAGCTTTTTAATAGCCAGCATCCTTCAAAATAGAGAGCGTTGAGAGCCTGAAGGGCTGGAGAGAGCTGTCTGTGCTGTGTGTCAGTTTGCAGAGACATTCTCCAAGGCTCAGAACAGAGATGGAAGCCACAGGGGAGGAAGCATCCCTACGGACTCAGCAGCGCTGCTCTTTGTTCTCTTGCTGATTCGTGCATGTGCAGCTCTGCACCATTCCAGCCACTGCGCAGCTGTGGTTTATTTTTTCTTGTGGCCTTTGCAAGGTCCATCTGTACAGCAGCAGACCAGGTGTAGGTGAGGTTCCTTAGCAGCAACTGGTCACTTCTAATGCACTGGGCTGTGCGCCTGCTGATGCTTTTTCCAAATGCTCCAAAAGCTCTCTTCCCACTCTACACCTTCACAAAGATGTGTCTCGCTCTCACTGTCCAGATCTGCACTTCTAAGCAAAATGTAGCTTGGTAATTTTTCTCATTTCCATTCTTCTCAAGTGAGTATGGTGCTGGCGGAGAATTGAGTGACCTGGGCAAGTCTGTTGCAGGCTTTTCCACGATCTGCATTAATCTGTTATTCCAGCCTTACATTTGTCTTGCTCACAATGACAATCTGCTGACTTGCTTGCCGATTTCCCTCAGACTTGTGCACACAGTAAAAAAAAATAAAAAAAGAAAGAAATCCCTTAGACAATATCAAAAACTTACAAACATTTTTGAAACAAGACATATAAACCTTGATCTTTAGTGGAAGCAGCTGGTATGTTATTCACTCTAGCAATTGGCTTAACAGTAACAGGTTTTTTCTCCAATGAACACTTCATCCTCATGAAATATTCGCTTAGCCTTCTTCAGTAGCCTAATGAATATTTTAAACTGCTTTCTACCAGCAGTACTCCTCTTACATATTATTTCCCCTAAGATCAGTTCTCAATTTGTGCTACCCATTTGGCAAATGCCTTACTGCGAACAATCATGCACTCTGTGATTCAGCTAAGCATTCTTCAGTTCGAAGAGGCATAAGCCTTGTGCACACAGAACTCATTCACAAGTAGCCTGTGAACCTAGGTGTGTAGTAACGGAAGGGAACAAAGCTGCATCTGTCCTGTGCACAGGTGTAGCTTTTCTCAGTATCTTCCATATCGCCTATGTTTTAAATGTATTTCATGCTGGGGCATAAGTGCAGAATAGCAAACTGCAGTGTGAATTTCAAAGTTATCTACTCCCTGGTAAGTACCAGTCATGGCTGCACCCTATAAAGCGTAGAGTAGGCTTCCGTGCCACTGTCTGTACATGGATTCCATCGAAGCAAAGATGGTGTATGCTAATTTTCCTCATCCAGCAGAATTCTGTCTCTCTCACCTTTGCGGTCCTTTCTCATTGTTCATTAACTGGAGTTATCAGTAACAGGTTTTATTTGACTGTCTCTCACTGGAGCATCTTAGAAGTTACTTACACTGTCAGCACCCAAGAGAGACTTGAGAAATATATTCTCACAGGAATCTCTTTAGCCATCATGGAAATGTATCTTGACTAAGACAGAGTGCAAAATACATAAAACAAAGCACAATGGTATTTAAAATATGCACTTAAAGCTGATATTATCAGTCTTTTTCAAATTGAATCCTCAAGAATTTCTATGCATTCGATAAAGGCAATAAATTACACCATGTTGTCATCGGACTGACATTTTGCATACAGCCACAACATTGCACAGTGATGTTCTCCAAAAATTGAAATCACTGAAATTTGTTTAGGATAGCGTAGATGTTGTGACCCACCACTTGAATTCAACTCCAGCACAGCACACGGTACTCTCGTTAATTGAGCCAGGAAGGCAGTTGTTCTGTTGTGGTTGGTCACAAGCACGTCTGTTACGCTGCACGATTTTAGTATATTTCAGTCAGTTCTTACAGGTAAAAGAATTCGGTTTCTCTTAATATGCAGGAATGAAAGAAGCTTACATGTTTTGTGTGAATGTACGTAGAAACAGTAACCCTAATATCCCTTTTACAGTAGGGCTAAAGACAGAGAGCCTTCAGGCCAGTAAAGACATCTGAGTAATTCTGTCATCATGCACTTTCTGCAATGTACTTCTGATGAAAACACTTGTCAGTAGGCCTGGATTTGCCATTAATTCTTTTGGCTTTTGATTAATCTGTTCTCCTTTTTTTTTTTTTTTCACATTGTTTATATTTAGATATTTATTTTATGCATGTGTTATATTTTGGGTGATAATTATTCATTCAGTGTAATTCAGAAATAGCTACTGAGGACAAGATTTTTGATGTTACTTATTTCTGTCTGTGGTATAGGAATAGAGGTAAAGCATGATCTCTAGTGTTTTCAAGCAGCATTGTATTGTGGGTTGTTTTTTTTTTTAAATCACTGATTCTTAATCATTCAGGAAGGTGTGAAGTGTAAGAAACAGGGAGAAGGCTGTGCTGCTCTGATTCAGTATCTGGAGAAAATGCACTCACGCTGCCAGCCCAATGCCTCACTTTCCATTGCGAGTGGTAGAGAGACATAGTGCTTGGATTTATGTACTGTGTTAGGACAGCAGTCAGATAAAGGGTCTGATAGAGAAGGTCTGTTCTCTAACACTTGGATCTGATGGGATGAGTCAGTAAAACCCTCAGCCTTTTGACCATTTCAAGCTTAGTAATTTATGAAAAGGATACTGAGGGAAGGCAGCTAGGTGGAAGAGAAACAGGATATGAACAGTTCTGATCTTAGTGGAGTTGTTTGGAAAGGTTAACAAAACGTACTGATACAGACATGGTAACAGCTGAGTGGCCGGCAGACCTAGAGGAGCTCTGATGAAGAGCTGGCAAAGCACTTGGACTGCAGGGTGGGAGGATTAGGGAGCACAGGCTGAGTGGAGCAAGTCTTTTCCTTTTTGTTGTGTTACCCTTCAGAACTGCAGTTGGGTTCCTTCTCCTACCCCTACACAGTTAATGGCTCTTCTGTTTTCTTGCTAAGATTGAAAACATTACTTGGATTTCCTATAGGAGTTCCAAATTCTGTCTTTGTTCTGGGAAGTGCTTTTCATAGGGCATTTTTGGCATTAGAGAGAATTAACTGGATTTGAGATATGGATTTATTTGTGGGTTTGGGTTGTCTTTTTTATATTATTATTGTAATTGAGAAAAAAACATAAGTATTTCTCATATGACAGATTTCTGCAAAATGCTGAGGCAGATATTTTAAGTACTGCATATTTTAGCAAGACTGTCTCTCATTTCAATTCAGGGTAAAAATAAGTTGCAGTCATTTATATGCATTGTGTAAAGCTGATATTTTAGCATCTAGAGCATTATCTGGTGAAATGCAAGTAAAAGAGTAACTGAGTATTCTGACAACATTGCAAAAATACAAAAATATCAAGAACATATAGTAAAAAAAAAAAAAGTATTTCTTGCACGTCTGATTAACTTATTTTGTCATTAGGCACTGTGCACTCACAGTGGAACCTTAGCTTTTTGTAAGTAAACCAACAATGAAATTCTATAGGCAGAAGTTCAGACTACAAGACCCTTTTTTAAGCTACTGAACTGATGCAACTTTCAAATATTTTGGGGAGAATTCTGCATGTTGCATAGAGACATCTTGAGTTAACTCAGGTCCTGTAGTCTTGAAATATTCATGTTATGCAGAAACTTGTCTGAATATGAATGTCATCAAAATCTGGTGCATTCAAATCATGGCTTCCCAGATAAGTGTTATTTCTGTATTTCAAAACTCAGGTCTAAACACATCTAATCTTAGTCCAGACCCAGAACTAAATTTCACAGCTGAGACCTCTCTCTCTAATTATTGTGTAAGCTATTCTTAGATAATCAGTCTCAAATCTGCAAGAAAAATGGATGATATTCTTAAGTAAATATTTAATCATGTCTGTAATACTTTGCAGTGCTATTTATTTTGGAAGTCTTTCTTTAAATGCAAATAAAAATGTCCAATTTTAAATTTGTCCTATATGATCAAATTGCTGCTCAGACAGAGCTATGTTTGCATAATCAATCTCTATTGCATTCTGTTCTTGGAGTTATAGTTCATGGCTTTCAAAAGTAATTTTCCTCAAAAAACTATGCAAATCCCTATACGCATCTGCAGTAAATCTAAATCAACTGGGATTCTGTTGGGTTTATTTTTCAAATGTCTTCTTTTTGCTCTTCAGAGCTGAAATAAGAAAAAAAATTATTTTTTAGTGTGCCAGAATAATTTTTTTGTGTGTGTGTGTCCTCTAAATGGAACGTACTTCACTATGTGAACCTCTCCTTCAGCACGTAAACCGGAAGAGGCCTGACCTTCAAGGTCAGGCTGGACAGGGCTCTGAGCAACCTGATCCAGCTGTAGGTGTCCCTGTGCACTGCAGGGGAGCTGGACTGCATGGCCTGTAAAGGTCCCTCCTAGCTCGGATTGTTCTATGATTCTATAATTCAGTTCAAGTTACCAATGCGTAAATGAAAAGACATGTATGTAGAATTGTTTTGATAACATGTAGTTCCTGTAGTTGCTATACACAGACACATGGAAACAATAGCCAATGAAACAGAGTGGAGATACGATGCATCTGCATATAACAGATATTTACTGTACTCTTCCCGCAGCTGTTTTTCTTTGGTTTTTAATGTACTGTCTTAAGCCCCTAAGCAATCTCAAACAGCCACCAATTAAAGCTCTGTAGAAAATGTTTCCATTTCCCTTATGTATGGAATTTCCCCTAATCTTGCATATGTTAGCTTGGTGGGTGGCTTGCTCTTGCTGTGTTTTTATAGCTCAAAGCAATGATGATCTATCTGTAAGTAACAAAGTGACTTGTGGAAAGAAAGTGGTGTGGCAACAGAAATGTAATTTTCTGTCTCCAAATACCCAAATGAGAAATCTAGGGCCCAGCTTCAGTTCAAGGAGTAGGAACTGGAATGCCATAGTAGCTGTAAGCTCATCCACTCTGTCTCTGCTTCAAGCACCTCTCTGCCTTCCCTGCCAGCCTGACTGCCCTTTTCTGCTCCTGGTCCTTGTCCCAGTCTTCTCATTTAACCCTTTGCCCAGGCTCCTGGACAGTTTCTCTGTGCTCTCACAGGACCTTGAGACTTGTTCCCTTCTGCTCCACTCCAAATCTTCCTCTGTTCTTTATCTCTTGTCTTCTCATGTGCCTGGACATCGCACATCCCCATATGAGCTGTGTCATCACAGTTCATGTGCTTTTGATTCCACTGAAGTTAAATCATTATTTACTTGCAGAATACGTGGTAGTGCAGCTTACTCCTTTATCAGCACTAGCCAACCATGCCTACCCACTCACAGAAAATAGAGGCAAGTTGCCATTTTCCTTTTGGTTAAACGAACAGGCATCCTAGAGAAAAACTAGGGTCAGTTTTGAATTTCACTACAACACAAAAGACATGGGAAATGCAGCCCGATACAGGAAATACAGCTCCTCAGCATTCTTCTGATGCAAGCAACTCACTGCAGACTTCTGCCAGAGTGCTATGAAAAGAAATACTACAAAGCAGGCTGTGAAAAAGAGAAGGTACAGAAGAATATTTCAGTTATACAGCAGAGCCTGAATTTAAATTGAAGTGACAAGCTGCATATATTTCTTAAACTTGTGACATTTATTTAAAAACATTTGTGCTCTGGATGGATAAATCATGGAAAGTGGGGCTCTGCCACAAAGTTAGTCCATGATTAATGCTGAATAACTGCTTTTCCAAGCACCTCTTGCTACTCCTAAGAAGCTAGAAGTAGCTGCCTACTCTTCATTATACAATTATCAGGTTCTAATCCTTTTATGCATCATAAACTAGCTTTAGGCCTTTCCTTGTCCAAAACAATGTCTCTAATTGAGTTTACTTAGGAAGTGAATTATGCACTTGTCAGTAAGAAAACTGACAGCCTCATCTGTCTGCTCAAACAGCTGGCCATGCAAACAATCATATTACCTGGCACCATCCTGCTATTTGTCAGCTCAGGATTTTTTTTTCATTGTCTGTCTAAAATATCTTCCATCATTAAAACAATTTACTGCTTTTTGATTTCTGAAAGGTAGAAAAATCTGTAGAGCTAACGTCAGTGTGGTGTTCAACAACACAAAATGCTCTACTTGTACTAGTCTGTATTTTTAAGGGAAGTTTACCTAAATGAATCTACCCGGAACCTAACAGTAATAGGAGCTGCTACTCTATTCCAGTTCCCTTCAGAGGAAAGGTGTGAGTAAACCAGAGGAATCCAAGTACTCCTCTCTTTGAAGGCGATGTTGGATCTAGAAATGGAAATAGAAAACACAGTTTTGCCATTGACTCAGGTTGAAGCAATTGAAGCTGTGCAGCAGCAGCACAGCTCAGAACTGATGAGCACCCCACCTTTAGGTAAGAATTGAGATGGTGCCAGATAGGCATGGTGTGATAGACAGAGTGAAAAGGAGAGGAGCACGGTCCACTTTCCATCGCCCTGCACTCCTGCTGATACACTTAGTTGTCACTATGAAAGGCGTTGTTCTTCAGGGTTCAAAGATATTTTCATTTACCAGTGTTACCTTTTCAGATTGGTGCAGCCAGGGATAAATCACATCTGTACCTCAGATGAAAGTGTAGAAATAAAGCCTATGTTAGGCATACATTTCCTGGAAAATAAGTGCATAAGAAGCAAGCTGACCTCTGATGTTTTCAAAGTCTTCAGTGCTTGCTGTTGCTACCTCGAATTCCAGTGATGCTGCAGGGGGAGGATGGAGGTGTTGTAGGTGGCTATATATCACTGATGTAAGGATGATTACATTGTGCCTACATGAAGGACTAGCTCAGATTTCTGTACCAGCACATTTGACATTGAGTATTTTACCCTTGGAGACTAAATAAACTGTTTGACCCTCATGCTCATGAAAGAGGGAAGCGTTCCCCTGGGTGAAGGTGTGCTTGTTGTGGTTCTGTTCTACCCTGTTCAGCAAAAATCATGTTTCAGTCTGCATTAACCTTCAGCAGCTGTATGTTTTTTGCTTGTATTGCAAAAGTGTAAAAAAGAAGTGGATTTAGATACTTCATTACTTTCCACAATGGTTCCATAACATCATATGGTGAAGCTGTGGCCACCAGTGCTTTAGTTTTTCTGAGATGTTTCACAATATGTCATAATTGATTTTTAAGGGTATTGCCATGGAGTTAGGTTATAACATAAAATCTTCTGTTACTCCTAACCATTTGCAAGTATGACTGGCACTGCCTAACACTTGCAAGAATGATAATAAACTTTATTTCTCAGCATACTAGAGTTTTTTAATCTGTAGCTGGAAATGAGAAATTTCAACTTCTGAAGATTTCTATAACTGATTTTTTCTTACAAACTTTTAGAAACAATGCAGCAAAAAGGGTCTGTATTTTTATACAGCGTCCATGTCTTTCCAAGTGTTAATGGCAGCTTATTTGACCAAGCAGGGGTAGTAAGTCAGAGTTCAATATTTTCATCAGAATATAATCTAAAATATTTCTTCAGATTCAGTACTACAGAAAGTACTGCTTCTAATGAGTCAGAGAATGGCTAAGAGTGGAGCATTGCAGTTCATTTTACTTGAAGATTACCTCAGCTCAGAATTGGTATACATTTCTTTTAGACAAGTGAGGTTATCTCAATATACCTAAGAGCAGAATTTTGACACACACACCCAAAAAAAAAAGGCATGAAAAAGTACAAGTTCAACTAGGATATTACTTGGCTTTTATTTCATGCCACTGAACTGTTCAGGCATCCAAGAGCACTCAAGCGTGTCTATTAAGCACAGAGATCCTACAGAACATCAGTGGCTTCAGGTAATCAGAGAGAAATATAACCTTCAGCATTACAGAAAATTTGCATAGATTAATAGTTTGTACAGGTTTTTTTTTCCGGTACAGAACCCCAACAAACTGAATATCTAGATATGCTTCTGTTATGTATGGATCAACAGTAAAAATTCTATTATCATAGGTAATGTTTTTGTGGTGGATAAGGCATGATCAGAATACAATGTCTTTATTACCTCTATTGATGTCATCTTTCCATTTGCTGATGATATCTGAAACCTGGTTTTATTAGGAGATCAAGCAGATTTGATTTGGGATTTATACATACACTCTGATAAATATATCACTGTTGAAGTTGCTTTTTCCTCCTTACATTTAAAATGTGTTTTTCCCCAGTAAATTCCTTGTGGTATACACATTTTCTTAAAAAAAAAAAAAAAAAAAAAAAAAAGTAGCTACTTTTCTCTGAGGCAAAATTGCTAGGCAATTGCTTTTTATTTTAATTTCCTTTTGGATAAAACTTTAATTTACATTTGCTAGAGGCAGAAGTAGCTCTGTAGTGGGATCACTGTCGGAAAATTCTTTTGGAATAACTTTTTTTTTTCCAGAATAAAATGGGATTTTATATAGGAGGAACCCTACCTGAAGCATGTCTTCCTCCAGTTGCATTATACAAGTAGGTCAAAATACTATTCCTTTAACTTTATTTTCTTTCTGTATAGACTTTCAAAACACACCATAAGTCAACATCATTTAAGTAAATTTTCCCTTGCTTACAAGCATGTAGTATCTAATGCTCTTCAGCAGCAGATGAAGCTCACACTTTTGTAGGTTAGAGACAAACACAAACAGCTCCAGTCTTTCCTCTGTGAGCAGATGATGTTGGTCAAGCCAACTGTTCCCCTCAGCTGTACCAGAGGTATGTGACCTCTGTTCACATGAGAAATGTGCTGTCTTGAGATCTTCCTTGCTGCATCCAAATATCCAAACAGCAGTGACTGCTAGAATCTTTCTGCAGAGTACCAGAAGCCTGTTTTTTCTTATCAGAGTCTAATTTGGCAACGCTGATGCACACACATGACTTCTAGGCTTGATTGTTGCAATTCATTACAGCTAGGAATGAAGCCATTTGCTTTAAGACATCTCCAGCTATATCAGCCCACTCAGCAGCCTGAGCAGCCAGCTCCCTGCTATCCACTTTCTGCCCTTACCTCTGGCCTGGCTCCCTGCAGAACACACAGTTCAGTTCCAGGTGTGATCGCTCCCGAAGGGCACATCTGCCTAATCGCTTGCTGTCACTGGAGCTGGCACTGCCTGGTGCCTGCGCTGGTCGCTCTCTCACTGACGGTTGTGTTCTGCCTACTATCGTTCTTTGTGCACTCAGACGCCCCCCAACATGAGGATGGTTTGCATGCACACAGATGAGTAGAGCCCAATCTCTCTTCTTCTAAAGGTTTTTTAGTTAATTAAGGTACTGAAATAGAACAGAGGCGTTTATCGTTATTTGTTAAACTATTATTATATATGAATGATTTTATCTGAAAATAGTGTCTTATTGGGGTTCATGAAAGACTGAGCAACTGCTGTTTGCTGCTGCTGTTATACAAGCAGATTCAGTGATCAGAGGCTTATGAGACTGAGCTCACACAGGGAGATGGACCAAAAGTCTCTGACAACAGCTGGTAGCAGATATCTACACAAAGAGTTGCCAAATCAAGTTAGCCTACGGGAACAATTTCCTTGAAAGCCTTCCCAGTTCCCTACAGGCTTTTCCTTTAGAACATCCTGAAGGGATTGTCTATAGTTTTATGATTACTAGACTTTGGATATATTATATAGAATATTGTTAGGTACAAATAGCTATTCTCCTTGCCAAAGAGGTGACTAGAATAAGGGTGCGCATAAGACTATGTTAGCATTGTAAAAACAAAAATGGAAGGATCTCTTGGTCCACAGAGAGCCAAACAGATCAAAATTTCAATTTGCTTTCTTCATTCTGCTGTCTATGTATGTTATCTATCTTAACACATGGAAGCTCTTTGACAATCTTCAAATTCCCCCCTAAGAAGGGGCAACAGAGTGTAATGATCCTGCTTACGTGCAGAGTTCAGCCGTGCTGAAGCCAGAGCAAGAGCAGCGGTGTTGTTTACAGACAGAGCAAAGCCCATCATGCTAAGAAGTGAGGAAGAATTTCTGTCCTTGTTATGACGTTAATCTTTATATTCCCTATGTACAAAATATTGTCTACATACCTTTTGCTGAAAACAGGGATGTAGCATGACTGTACTAGGTCACAATAAAAGCAATTTCTCCTCTGTCTTTGACAGAGGAATGTGTAGAGTATGTATATATTCACTAGTACTTCCCTGCCTGCAGTCATTTGCAGTCCTGGGGCATTCTGAGGTTTGCATAGTTTTGGCAAATGCTTTCCACTTCCAGTGTTATCTTTTTTCGAGATGAGGGCATCAAAAACACCTTCATTCCATTTGCCTTTCTGTTTCTGAGCAATAAGTCGGCGTTCTTGTAAAGCTGTCATAACACCAAGATTTCTGAGTCATAATGTTCAGCTTAGAACTCATCACTTCATACAAAATTGCTGTGCATCTGTGTGTTTATATTAAATTTCACCTGCCATTTTATTTGCCCAGTCCCTTAATTTTGAAAGGTTATTTTGCAATTCTGGCTGCTTTTGCAAATTATTAATCTCAGAAGAGGTAGAAAGTATTGTATGGACACTGAAAATGAAAAAAAAAACAGCAGTAATTCCTTTAAGTCAGGAAAAATAGTGCATTTGCATTTTGGGAAATAGATAATGCAGGAGCATAAGAAACAACAGATTTTGATTTATTCAAAAATGCAGAGCACAGTTTACACAGTGTAACTGACTGCTGCATTTTCAATAGGTGTAAATGTGATCCGCTATGTTTGGATCAGCTTCTTTTTAAGCAGCAGCAGACACGAGAAATGTCATATTCTGATCGCATTATGGGAAGAAGTACTGGAAATTTGGTGGAAGTCCTGTGCCATTTTACCCACTCCATAGCCATTGAATTTGCCTCCAAACCTTTGGAGGTGTTTCTCTCTCAAATTTTCATTCAGGTTATAGAGGAAAAGGGCATTAATATTTTAAAGCCAAGTTTTTAATATACTCATCAACTGTAGAAATACAAAATTTCAAACAAAGGGATTTTATTTATTTATTTTAAGATATTGAATTTTAGCTGGAAATACATGGTAAATAACTCCTTGGATATGTGGCCATTAAAGGCAAATCCCTGTCACAAAACATGGACAAACACAGTTCTAGGAATATTGCATACTTTTCCCTGTGTAATTGGCATTTTTGGAAGCAAGATTTTTAAATCAGTGACCAAGCAGTAGTGCTACAGTGACACCAATCTCTTCAGCTGCCTAAATATAACTATAGCTTCTTGATCAGAATGTGTGCTTTCTTTGGTAGGACAGTACACAAACAGGTTAAAGGTCTCTTCTGCTGTTTGGCCTAATTTTGGTGATTGCTGGGCCAACTCTAGTGCAGCATCTCCTGTCAACCTCTAGCAAAGCTTACTCCCAAAGCATCTCATATTGAGGGATAACCAAAGGTGATGCCAAGCTTGAGCTTGAGTGGTAAGACCGTGTTCACAGAAACACAGGCACTTCGTCATCGTCCTCCTCAGTGATTGAAAGGAGTGTGGGATGCTGACAGCAGTAACGACACTCACTGAAAAGGAAAGATGAAGAATTTCAAGTGTGGCTGTAAAGACAGCTGGAGAAAATCAAAGTACATTTTGAAATGTTAAAATGTATACTAACACTTTTGACTGGATTTCCTGCTGAATGCTTTGTAGAGAAACTGGACAAGATATCCTTGTTCTTCATAAAGCTTGGTGTAATTTATTAGTTTACCATCTATGTTGTTAGTGCTAGAAGCAGGACTGAATTTGTAAGCAGTTTTCCTTTAAATCTCCATTAGAAATCAATATCCAGAAGAATTTTCAAGGGTAGAATATGAAGTAGTTGTAAAGCACACAAAGGAGCAACAGAGTGAATGACAGCTTCACTAGAACAGGGGGCTTCACCTTAGGCCAGAATCATGTGCAAGAGGAATAAAATTGCCAGTAATGATCTTGGCCATTAATGTTTAATTATACATTTCATTATGTAAAGTTCCTATTGTAAAACAGTTCATTAGTAACAATTAGAATGTCTATCTTCTATGGACCTGTTCTTAATTACCATTACCATGATATTGAAATCAATATTAAAAAATGCTTTGCTGCATTGCATTCTACGTTATACACTATGTACAGCTAGGATTACAACGCCTTCCATGAGCTCTGCTGACATTGGATATACATCCTGCTGTTCCACACCATACGGCTATTAGCTGGAGATCAAGTTAACTTAGCATCTGCTAAAATGTATTCCTCTTTGTTCTAAAATCAGGTCAAATCATACCTTCCTGTAAAATCCAAGTTTCACAGTGAAGACAAAAGCTATCTGAATGAGCATTTAATCTTTCTAAGCTATTTTAAAATCTCACAAATCACACTTTTTTTCTGCCTTTTTTATCTTTTCAGTTCTACAGTCTCTCTTACTGTTATATACCACTGCTGCAAACAGTGTACTTAATATAACTAAATCAATTTTCATGGCATTCAGTATCATATGATGTCCTGACAGAAATAGTTGCTAGGGACAGTAACTATGTTGCCAAAACCTGAGGCTGTAGTCTAAAAACCCATTATCTGTTCACTGCTCACATACTGCAATTCTACCTTAAAAAGAATTCTTATTCTTTAGAATACTTGGTTGTTGGATATTCTGTATAGAAAGTCTACTTCTATAAAATTTAAGTGGAAGTGGGTAATAGTGCATTCTCACGTAATTAATGAAAATTTTCATTTATATGTATCAGCAATTATGTTTAACAAAATTATTCCACAAGTATGTAATCCTTAAAATAGTAACTGTTTTAGTTTCAACAAAGCATCAGTGAGGTTACAGAGCTCTGCCCTAAAATTTAATGGAGCCAGCAACAAACAGAGGAATAGAATGAGAACTCCTCTGTATTGTTTCTGAAGTTCTACTTTCATTTTTGTTTTGAAATCACACAGGCCACTGAGATTTCAAACACACGGCTACTTAAAAGCTATACATTAAAGCTAAGGAGCGGCTTGTGGTATATCAAACCTCAAGCGTACTGGGCACTTGTAGGTAGCCAGACATGGCTTTCTAGATGGTATCTGATTCCTCAACTGTCGGGCAAATATTAGGCGTGCTTCAGGCACAATGTGGCTTGAGGTCCGAGAACTGTTCTGGTATCATTTGACACATGTTTGAGTCAGGCCAACCACGCTGCCTTCTCCCTTCTCTCTTCCCTCATCATCCTCCCACTTATTCAAGCTGCAGCAGCATTACAGCACTGGGTGCTATGTGATGAATGGTCACATAAATCTCCAGCCTGCTCCTTGTGGCACTCATACTCTAAGCAAAAAGATTTTGACTTTCTTAAATATCATTGACATATGCTTCCTTGCATATGCATTTCTATGCATAAGCCAGAATTTACAGTGTACACATTCTCTGTAAGAGCCAAAATATGGAAAGTGAGGTAACGTTCAATATGGTAGCAGGAGATATTAGCAATAACCCACATGACCTTTTTAGTACTGAGACAGCAGTTGACCCGTGATACACTAATACACAGAAATAACAACAACAAGATTTTTCATAAGAACAAATGAAAGTTTATTTCCAATTATGACTTTATAAGTGTTGATACTAAACTATGGCATCTTTTTTACATGGGAAAGGTTTTCTCAGGCATGCTGTCATAGGCAAACTGAAGTTTTTCAGTGTATTCTATACTACATGCACCGAACATTTGTTGGTACCTCAGGATGATGCCACAGGTTTTTCCTGTGGAATTCAGAAGAAGATGAAAGAGAGGGGAACTACATTCATACTATGAGTCTTCTTTCAAAGAAAAAATGACTGATGTAGCAAATGCACAAAAAGCAGAACAAAACCAATACTCTCAGTTGTTGGTTAGTCAGTGTTTCAATCTGAACACTGCACTTCAGATCCAAGTAAGCACAAATACGCCAAGCTGCTACTGACGAGTAACAGCTAGGGTTTGTTTCTGATGTGAATTAAAGGCTTTTCTTTAGGGGTTATTTTTCTGAAATGTGGCAGAGAGATGCTATATCAGCAAGATGTATCTTTATTGCATTGCTCTGATGGCCTGGTTTTAACGCGTTTTCAAACATGAAACTGACTACCCAACAGCATTCGCTTAAAGTGCTTGTTTAAATTATTATTTTGCATAGGTCTTTAATACTTTTATTTAAAACAGCTATTCAAATAAGCTGTCCCAAAGGATCAGAAGGAAAGTCTCAGCACTGCAGAAATGTCTGCAATATAATTACATTGTCAGTATGTTTTAAGTTATTCAGATAATTACAATTTATCTTCACAGAAAAGTGCTATAAACCATCACAAAATAATTGTCAGATGTAGTCACAGAATCTGTTCTGTTCCCTTGTTTATATGTGGCAAAGGCGGTTTTAGGGCTTGGTAGAATGCTTGTGGAAGACTAAGAAAGAGAAGCAAGCAACAACATCCTTGCACAGACAAGCACTCCTGCTTTTGTCTTCCTGTTCACTAGAGACCGGTGGTTTCCATTTCTACACTTCCCTGAGTACACTGCTAGTTTGTATAGAAATTCTGTAACACGCACAGATTATGTATTGGTTTCCCTTTCTGTACAGAATCCCAACTTACTGATTCAGTACAAGGCTTTTGTCTGATTTGGGATCAATCACTGAAATTCTGCTGGTGTAAAGCAACTGGAATTGTTCATTAATCTTCCGGTCCAATAGTTTTATCTTTCGTGAAATAGAATTGATTTCCTTATCTGAGCTTGTGAAGAACTGCAGAGTGCATTTTTCTTGATTCATGGCTCAGGATAACTAATAATGAAGCAGCTATGAAAGCAGCAGCTTTTAGGACACCAGAAATGGCAGTTTTAGGTGCAGAAGTCTGATATTTACTCATGGGAGAAGTGAGTATTGCACAGTAACTAGATAGCACTATGAAAATAGGAGAGTCATTTTCTTCTGCCATGACAGAAAGTCTCCACTAAAACAGGTACTTAAATTTTGGGAAATTAGATCCTTGGGGGAGTATAAGCATTTCTACAGATTTTGGCTTATTTATTCTCTGCTGAAGATCTTCAGGACAGTTTATATTGTACACTAAATCTCATCAGTTGCAAGACAGATATACTTTCTCTGCTGTGTTTAAATCAACTGGGAAAATTACTAAAATCTTTGAGTTGAACTACTGAGTAATTTACAGCTTATTTTTCAAGTACCAGCAGATCCAGGACCAGACAGTCATTCTGCAAGAATCTTACTTATTTTCTGGCCAGATGGTAGCAAGAAGCACTGGAAATCTCATGAATATTCTTTTGGGTTAGTTGGTTTGTTAGTTTGTTTACCAGCTTCATAGTCAGTAACACTTCAAATCCTTCTCCACATCTTCAGAGATTCTTCAGTTGCTAATTTTAAGTCCAATGATAGCAGTACCTATTGTTACTTCAGGTCATTACGAAAATAAATAAATAAATAAAAGAGCTAAATCTTGGTTCTCGTCTTCAAATTAACTGAAGTTCTATGTCAGCCTCTTACCTAGAAATCAACATTTGAGGACCTGTATTGTTTCCTGTTCCTTTCCAATGTAGTCTGGGAGTGTCTGTACAATTCTTATATTGCCATCAACACAAATTCTTGACTTAAAACCTGAAAAAGATGGTCTGTATTACTTAAGATTTAGTCTAGACCATAACCCTTTTCCTACCATCTACCCCCATCTACTTTGCAGTAAAAATGCAAATTATTTAAGCCTAGAGTATAATTAATGTTCCAGACCTGTAGCCCAGTTCCACATGGCTGCTCTTTGACTATGATCTTACTTTGTGCATTTTCCTCCCATTGAGAAGTTACTCAGACCTCTGCAGTTGTGCTGTAGACAGAAGAGAAATGAGCTGAGTATTCTACAACTACAATTACAATCCCTGATTAGGAAAATAATTTCTTAATAGCCATTTTTCTTGCTGTCAAATGCTGTTTGCTCCTACTTTCAGAACTGTCAGCATTAATAATGAGGCTGTGCATCTAGATATTACTGTTAGCAAAACATAAGCTCTGCTAAAGAAAAGGTTAACTGTCACTCTCTCTGCAAAGATCACTTTTGACAAATGCTCAGAAATAACAAAAGAGGTGGAATGAAATCCCCCTTATCATAGTTTTCTGGAAAGCAAAGCAGCTGGGAAGAAACCCATTCCACCAGGGACAAGTATTGATCTCCTCCAACAAACTGACTAACTGAATTGTCTTAGAACAGAGCACAAGAGGGGAACCATAAATGGAGTAAGCTGGTGTTTACATTCTATAGTTGTTCGTAAGTTATCTCAATTTTCTTACTACAATGAGATCTACTATGTTTTCTTTTTTGTTGTTGTTGTTGTTATTGCTGTTGTAGTTACAAGCCAGTAGCTTGAAGGATCTATTAAAATTCCACTACTTGCACAAGATCTGAACAAGACCAGATTGTCATCAGTAGGGCCTTTTTTGGATTACATCTCATCTTCATTTACCACGTTAACTGACTGTCAAATTGTGGTAGAACTGGTTGCAGGCTAGCATCCCTGCAGGGCAGATACAGTAAACAGTGAGTGAGACAGGAACTCAGTGCTGCAGACACAGAAGGGCTTAAGCAACTGTGCCATTCAGAAGGCATTACTCAGATTCCTCTCACAGGAGAACTACATGGCTAACACACTGCACAAAATCAGCATGAGATTTCGGAGTGCGAACTGTTGAACCTCAAAAAATGGTTTTTTGGTCATCTCTTCTGCAGGGATGAGTGAGACAGGTACTTTGGGAGTATGTTTGAACAACATAATAGATCAGCTGAGAAAATATAGCCATAGTACTTCACATTTGCTTGGTCGTCTTAATGGAATCTATGACAGAATGGAGTATTAGGTATCATTATTGGGGGATAAAGTAAAAAGTCTTTATTCTACAAATGTCAGAGTTAAAAGTGAATTTAAACCTAACTACCAGTGCAAGGTGAAGTCCTGCATAATAGAAGAAAATCAGTGAGCTACAACAGTTGTCTGAAAACTTTATTAGTTCAAAAGACCACATTTTTATAGATGCTAGAAATTACAATACAAATAAGGCAGAATAATGTAAAATAGCCCATCATATAATATTCAGTATGTCAAAGTTATTACCATAGTGTTACAATTACTGGAGTTTAATAGAGAAATATAAGACACATGAAGAAAGTAACTGAGATAAAAGAGCACAGTAAATTGGTATAGTCCTGCAGAAAGTGATGAGCCACAGTTATTAATTTCAACAATTACAAACTTGAATAGAGCAAGTTCTGCTTCTTTTGTGTCAATGAACAGCTGTGTTAAGGCAAATAGTCCACACTCCGAATGTAATTCCCTTAGTTCATAAATCTGGAAGGTTAGTTAAACATCCTGCTGGGCTTTTCTGTGGTGCTGTGCTGCTTGTCCTTGAGTGTTTCATCCATGGCTGTGATTGCAGATGGGGACATGTCCTGTAGTGCTATAGAATGTCTGTGTTTTGCATTGTCTGTCCTGAATGAAGGAGACATGCCATCAGCCTGCCTCATTGCTAAGGGCATTCATGAATCTCAATGAAATAAGCTAATTCTTTTTTGTGTCTCCCTTACACTAAAAATGCCTCTTCTTTTACTATTCCATGAACCCTTTTGAGTGGCTTTTTCAGATGGAAGTAAAGAAAATTGGCTGGCTGTCAAGAGTACATTAAGGTCAAGAGAAAGAAAAACGAAAAAAAAATCCAGAAAGATACAATAGCAGCCATACTTCTACCTTTCTGGGAGAAAAAGTAGGACAGAGGTTTTGCATAAATAAATTACCACTATAAGGTACAAGTCAAGAGAAATACAAAAAGTCCCACAGGCAAGTCAACCTGCTGGTACCATGACATGATTTACAGCAGACAGCATTTCCTGGAGCAGAATCTCACTAGGAGAGGTATGAGGAGAGCCTCTGCTGATGGCTTAAGGAACGTGGGATAGTGTTTTGGAAGTCAGCTGAATAAGATTGTGATGAATCAGGAAATCCAGAAAGCGAAGTGCTTATATGGTAGGATATCCAGCAAAAATCCTGTTGAGCTCCTCTGTGCTGAGCTCACACATCCCATGAGCCCCCCCACTTCTTCCAGATACCTGTGACTTTCCTAAAAGCCCCACCAAAACTCTGACCCAATTGCACTACTGCTTGGTGAGTAGTTATCTGGTCTCAAAATAGTCTAAAAAAATTGAAGGTGACCTAATTTCACACACACACCCACACCACCCAGCAATTAATTCTTTTGCTCCCAGAACAATCTTCCCCCCTCCTAGTTGCACACGTTTCTTTTGCAGCTTCTTCTTAACTCCATCTTCCTTAATCCCAGAGGGCTGCAGAGGATCTTCAGCCTGACTGCTCCACAGAGCAGGAAGAAGCAAGAGAACAAAGCATAAGCTTTAGTGTCTATCACTTGGGGGCTGACAGGAAAAATAAAAAAGATTCAGGTATAGTGAGATGCTTCGATACTTTTAATGAAAGAAATTGTACGGTGAATGAAACACTCTCAGAGAACAAGTTTTTAAATGTAGTAATTAAGGCTTTGCATAGATATTATAAGGGAAACAACTAAGACTGGATGAGACTGAAAATACATGTTCTGAATTTGAATTTTGCAGTCAGAAGGACAATTAAAAAGGATAATGTGAAAATTAGGAGGAGAGAATAACAGCTTGAAAATGTATTGAAGTAGAGCCTCAAAAAACTGTTGGTTTCCAGAACACCTTCAGCACAGTATTTGATACATGCTGCAACACTCCTAGGATTCACACTTGGAAATCTTCAGAATCCAGGAAAGACTGGGGGTTTGTGCCTGTTTAAGTGTCTCACCTTTGTTTCTGGAAAACACGTAAAGATGGGAGAGGGAATTACTCCTGGGACAAATGTATGTGTTTTCCTGCCACTGTAGGAATGTACAGATTATCACTCTGGGTCACTTTGTCTCTGAATGGATTTCAAGAAATCATCCACCAGCTTTGTTCTTCCAACTGCTTTTCTTCAAAAGTATCCATGTGAGCTCTGTCAGCAAAAATCTTTCCATGAAAGATCAGTATCTGCATCCTGCCCCGCTATACACACACCCTTCTTTGGGCTACTGCATGGGAGACACGGTGTCATGTCTGCCAGGAGGAAGGAGCAGTGTCAGATGCCTGACGTTTGACTCCTCTAAAAAGTCATACCCAGGTTGGGATATTTCACACACTAAAATCTAGCTGTTGTGTGGAGTGTCTTTATGTTTCTCTGTGTCAGCTTAACTAGAACGCGATGGCATTAGTTGCCACTGATAAAGCCAGGCCTCGTATGTAAAACTATGAATTACTACACCAAGTATAGACGTGCATCTCTTTTGATACAGACCAATTCCTACAGTTCCTAGGAGTCATTAGAGTAAAATAAAAGTTTGAAATATAATTTATATTAGAATAGAGTCAAAGTTTAAAAACAAAAAAAAGCATTACAGTTTCTTGAATGAGCTATTTCAAGCTTGAAAGCATTTTCAGAATTGCATTTCAGACGCAGGAAGTCCAAATCTTAACTTTTCATATTAATTCATTTAAAAGAAAGAAGAATTCATAATGTCAATCTTTGAGGTATTCATATAAAAATTAAAAAGGTACCTCAGGCTTTACATTATAAATATGTATACATTTCCTCTGAAGTCTCATCCAGTATCCACTGACATCAAAAATGAAACTTTGTTAACAGACTTTTAACTTTAAAACAGACTTTAACTTTTAACAGACTTTAACTTTGTTAACAGACTCTGCTCAATTTTGAATCTTACATGAAGTCCCCATTCTTAATCTGTGCCTACATTAGGCTCTACAAATTACCCCAGTATCGTTCAGTTACTCTGCTATATGTTGTCTTCAATGTTCAGATCTCTTCAGAAAGAGTTGTGGAAAAATGCTCCGTTCAGGATCAGGCTATAGAATTCATACATAAGAAAAGTATTTCTCCTTTGAGGAAGCTTACACTGAGTTGAAAAATCCACTAAAAATGTGTTTACCCGTAACATGAACACATCAAACTTTATCATTCAAAAGAAAATGTCATAAATACAAAAACTTGCATCATTTTCATAATTCAGACAAGAATTTTCATGTCAACTGCTGCCATTTTTGTTGGCGTTACGTTTAATGATCCCTTCCTGTATTTGCATCATTGAGCCCTAATAACATTTGCCTTTCTTCCTGAATTGAAATCATGTTAGCATGACAGACACTAAAAGAGAAATCTTCTGGGCGATTTATGAGAATGATTTATAAGGAACTTAACATGGCAGCTTTTAACAATACCTAATCCTGGAATCATAACCGTGACCTTCATTAACCAGAGAAATATTGCCAAATGGTAAAAAAGATTAACTTCAAGTACTAATGTTTACCAAAAGAAAAGAAAAGGAAAAGCAGATTGGTTTAAGAAAATATATATATATATAGGAGGCCAAATTCTAGATACCAAAATGAAGGCAAAAACCAGGCTGCAACATAAGGCCTACCACCAGATGTGGCATGAGAGGCAGTTCCCGAGGGATCGTGACACCAGCGGTGTCACCACGCTATCCCTATGGGCTCCTGGACTGGAGGCAGGAGGCATCAGGCAGATCAGAAGCTTGCTGGATGGCTTGTGGGCCTTATGAAACCTGGACTTGGATCTGAGAGATAAAATAATCTTATTCTCTTGTACCAGGACTGTGGCAGCAGGGTGTGGCACTCACTCATGAACTTTTTTGAGAGGCACATTAATTAACTGGAGGATTTAGATGTAGTTGATAATAAGATTGATGAAAACATCCTATGGAGGACCTGCTAGTGAAAAGGAAAGGAGCAGGAACAGAGCAGATCCGCAACCAGCAGTCACCTGTAGTCCCTCCTCATGCAGACAGGAAAAGGGGTGGGACTGGCCCTGCTCCCTGCTGGCAATGGTCACCTGCTCATTTCCCTAGTAGGGTGGCTGAAGCCCCTCGCAAAATACTGAGGGGTCCCTCTGAAAGGTAGGCACACAGAGCAGGGAAAGGTAAATGGGCACAAGGTAGAAAATGTGGAAATAGGAATAGGAAGTGAAAGGCAAATGAGTAGAAGTTTAAGGAGGAAAATGGGAGAACAGCAAGCAGCAACGTGTGCAATAGCAAGCAGGCCTCTCCAAAATGGTCCAGAAAATTGGTGGGCACTGCCCACAGGTGCTCTGGATGGAGAGAAATCTGTGGAAGGAGCAAAAGCAGGCCCGGCTGGCTGGGAGCTGTTTTAAAAGGCTGGTTGATAGGAAGGTCCACAATTTCATCAGACTTCACATGGAAAGGATGGAAATTGAAAGAAGGAGAGATAGCCAGCTCAGGAGGGATTTGGGGAAGAGCTAGAAGAAGGAATAACACCAAGCGGAGCTGAAGCGTGTGTGTGCCACGGTCTCCCTCTTATTGCAGGACAAAAACACCCCTTATTGTGATCTGTGCTCACAACCTGTGCATCCATTAGGACCTTGAACACAAAGTGTATACCTGGCTGCAAATCCAGATCAGCTTTCCTGCTCCACTTGGGGGTGACACAGAACTGGTGCGACCATGGTAGTTTATTCCTTGACTGTGATTGATTTGCACGCTCTCATATCTTTTCTGTGTTTGATTGTTTTCATTCTCTTAAGAGAAAGATGTTTCAAAATTTTTGAGAGTAGAGTACAAATGAAACCATACCCCATATGCTGCTAGTTACTTGTACTCAGGGCACCCAGCAGACCTGGTTACAGAGCAGGTCCTTTTTGTGCTCAATTACTATTCTCCTCATAAACACTTCAGTGAAAACAACTAAATATTGCCATGTCTGTGCTAAATTCCTCATTGTATTTTCATATCAAATTCTATTCCGTATCAATTTTTTATTATAGTGTATGTATTTTTTTGCAGATTGTGTAGCAAGAAGTTTAATCTAAAACATCTGCAGCAAGGCAAGATCACAAACATTATTTCTTGCAGAAGTTTCTATTCTGTAAACTACAATGAAGTCTGTTTCCACTGCATCAGCACAATCCTACCTTTGTATTTACCTTTTATCATCAAAATGGAGAACAAAGGAAAATAAAATACAAGGGGAAAAGTCAAATTCCCAGGCACATAATCAGTGTGTTCAGACAGAAACTGACAAATCTCTGAAAATTATGTTCCTAATCTTTAAACCTGTTCAATTAAATGCATTAAATATCACTGTTGAGTATCTGTTTATGTGCCTAAATTCCCAGCAAGCCATATGGAAAACTGCTTTCTAATGTGGAATCACCAGAACTTTTTGATAGTGAAAACACCACACACATGCTAAACTGCTCCAGAGTAATTCATGTAGTCAGCAATCTGCGATTTTCAGACCCTAATGGGTACAGTACACACTTAAGGGATATCTCAACTTCAGCAGCGCTGCGCTCCATCACATTACCCTTCAGTACAAGCAATAGCACACAGTATTTTAAATGTAAAAGACAGTATAAATTATCCTTGTAGCTGAGATTAACCTGGAAGGATGGTATCTATACCCAAGCAATTCCTCCTCAATCGTGCCCACTAGGCACTTATGGCATGTTATTCAGCATCAGATGTGTTTCAGCTCTAAAGATACTTCTACATGCTCTAATCTGCTTATAAAATATAATAAGGATGTAGCTTGCCATCAACGCACAAATAGCTTTTGTCAGCAAACATGCTAATTGCGAAAATATGTGTTCCAAAACTTTCTATGTTAGTTCCTTAATGGACTGAGAACATTAGATGTTTTCTCATTACATCATTTTGGATATGAGAATGAAAGCAAGTCCCAACACAGGTTTCAGACACTAGAGACCGCAGGTTAAAAAGATTCACATAATAGTTCGGAATTTTCACAAACAAGAGAGTCATTTTTAGACAGGAAAATGCTCTGAATGGAATAATGTTTAACACTTAACGTGTGTCGTCGGTGGAGCATTTGGATCCCCTCTTACCTTGTAAGATTCTGTTGATAAGAGTCTAGCCAGCTTGCACGATTTGTTGTATTTGATCTTTCTAGTTCAGGATGTTCTCCAGCACTCTCAGTGGAAAATGAGCCGAGGAGTTGTGTATTCCTACTTCTAGATGCCTGGGAGAATTTTGCCTTTATTATGATCCACCAAACAGGAGTAGGATTCAGTTAATAAAGGATACTCCCAACTGCAACTGCATATGGTAGGATAAGCCGGAATACTAGGGTCACTAATATAAGTGCAAGTGCCTCAAAACTTGAATGTCTGGTGAAAGGTAATACATTAATATGTATAATTTTAACCTAAACAAATCAATCTTGTGGGGACAATTTCATAAGATCTTCCTAAGGAGACTATGACGAAAAAACTACCCTGGCTGCTGCTGCTGAAGTAGCAAAAGGAGTGAAGTAACATTTACCAGAGAGTAAACTTGAGGGAAGAAACCTCATTTTCAAATTGAAATTTTGTTGTGTATAACAAGGTAAACTGAGAATTAAGTACTGTTAGCTGCTGCTGAATTCTGTCCTTCAGACTAAATAACAGAAATCTCTGGGAGATGGGAGAGTCTTTGGGACAGGACACAACCCAGCTCTGTGGCACTGGGCTTGGTCTGAGCCCCGCTGCCACCAGCCCACCTGCGCTTAGCACCCAGGCAGAGCCTCAGTGCTGCCGGAGGATCCCAGCACACGCAGGCACCGACACGTAGCACATCAGGGCGTGATCGCTGCTTCTCCAGCAGCGGATAAAGACTGTGAGAAAAAACTCAGGGCTAAAACCTGCCTAGAGCCTAAACACTGGGAATGACTTCACTTTTTAAGACAAAAAAGAAGGTAGGAAGTCCTATTAGCACAGGGAAAGAAAAAAGTCCTTGAGGCTCATTGGTGTTCCTATGAATTGAAAAGTACTAATTTAATGCGAGGTTGGTAGGTGGAATGATAGCACCTCTTCAAATGAATTCATAAATTAAAAAGTATTTCGCATTCCTAAGGGAACGTTTCTGTTGATTATAAAGAAATTATCAAAACTGAAAACCTCTGAGTAATATAATTGGATTCATAGGTTATCACTGAACACTTGTGTCAAATGAGGAAAATAACATCTCCAAAGGTATTGAGCTTAAAATGAAAACTGTAGCAATGAAAACTGTAGCATTCTCAAAGACAGTTCAGTTCTTGGCAGCTCTTCTAAGAACATGTCGACTGATCTCTGCCCACATAAAAGAAGAGCCTGTGCTTACAGCCTTCAATAAATTGAAGGTTTGGATATTCCAAGAGCGTGTGAAGAATATGAGGAAAATCTAGATTTAAAATAAAATGCCAGGTATTTCTTTCCGTACAGTTCCTGTGCTCAGTATGGGGAGAGCTGGGTGAAATGCGCTGCATATGTAGTAGGAGTCAGACTAGGTGAAACCTTCCAGCTTTAAGATGTTGATATAATTTAACCAAGTTTCATGGGACTCTAGCAAAAGTATCTGGCCAAAATAAGTTTTGTGAGAGCATTCATTTGCATTATAGTTCTGTATTTCGTGAGTCTTCTTGTTTTTATTGTAAGTTAGTATCTGCATCAAATTCCTTCATTTTCCAGGTGGTTTCCCATCTTCTATGTGTTCCTTTTTGGTTCTTATTTCTCTTCCTTCTTCATACCCTTTCCTCAAATTGCTTGTCCTTATCTACTTCAGTGTGCCCAGATAATTATTTCAGTTTCTACTTGCATATCACTGTTCACTTATATTCCTGTTTCTTTCCATCATCATAAGAAAATAGATACTGATAATGTGACATTAGCATGTTAACTTTGCAGCTTTGCCTGCATTGCTAAACATATTTCAGCTGGAAGATTGACATGGGCAATAAATAGTTTTCTGGTTTGCTAGTGCACCCTTAAAGTATGTTTCACTGCTAAAAACAGAACAGAGCTCTTCTGAGCTACTGGATAAAATCCTAACTTAACATTTTTCTTCTTCCTTTTTTATTTTTGTACAACTGAGTCTTTATACTAATTGCAGACACAGCATATTCTTTCAGAGGTGTCTGTGTCACTTCATCAGTGAGGAATCTCCTAGAACAGTTTTGGAAGGGCTTTCTCTCATTCCCCGTCTCAGCTTTGGAGAGGCAGCCATGTTAAATTCTTTACCAGTGTTCAAGTCAGTAAGCATATTGGCACCCCTGCAGTTACATGGAAATTCTTTTACAAGACTACAACACTGCTAAGCCCACTCCTGCCTTTTTCATACATCAGTTAACTTCCATTTCTGTGGTATTATCCTCTGCACTGACTTGTCATGCAGTGCCCCAGATCATACCCAGAACTGGTTTCCAGCGCACTCTACACAGAGGATGCAGAAGATACAAAAGTGACTGGACGGTTGTCACACAACACATCACACAGTGATTTATTATGAAATCAGTGAAGAAATTGGTTTGCATTAGCCTCAAAGCTTTGAATCAGGCCCTTTGAGAATGGATGAAATTGCATCGTGTCGTGTGATGAACTAGCAGACTTAAAGAAGAATTCTTTAAGACTGGACTGTGCTACAGAATGCCCTGAAGATATTGAAAATATTTAGTTTTAAAAGATAAATAAAAATCACCATTTCTCTATTTGGTAACAGAAGAACAAGGCAACCATTTTACAAATCTGCACTACAGATCCAAGATGTAAGATGAGGATAGCCAGCTTTCTCATTTATTTTGTAGTAAATTAAATAATTGTTTATATATGGGGCATCCTCACTACATGGTTAAAATCATAATTGCTCATCATGCAGCAATTCAAAGTAAAAACACTCACTGAAAATATGAAAGTTCTAAAGAAAACTATTTTTAAATAATTAGGATTAAAGTAATTTTTCTATATCAAGAATTTACCAGTGGGAAAAAGAAAACTTTAAATTATTTATAACAGCACAATTAACTAGTTAAGCAATTAATAAGAAATTTGCTTCTTCTGTAAGTTTTATTGCTGAGAATTAAAGTGCATGGGTATTAAGTAAGGTCTTGTTTCATAGCAGTCACAGACTGTATAGTGCATGAGAAACTGCCCCATCTGTAATTTAAGCTTCCATAGCATCTAACGTTTCACTTGAGCCTGCACAAGATCAGCACTTTTTTTGTTGTATGCCTCTACGAGATTGCAAAAAGAAAGCCATTTTATCTTGTAAATGAGTATTCATCTTACAGTAAGTGGTTGAGGGTACACCTTGCTCATTAGCACAATTACTGACCTAGCTGTAATTAAATGAGCTCTGCATTTGAACTAGTATGCTGTAAACAGCAGTGAATAAGGGCACCTAAGCAGCAATTTAAATTCATCCATTTGGTGGAATGAGTATTACAAAAAAGAAAGAGACTTTGCTCATATTAGAAATAATTTCCTACCCAACTCGGTATCTTCATATTATCTCCAGTGCTTATTTATGTTTTGCTATTTTTTTTTAATGATAGCATCAGGTTTTTTTCAGCCAATAATCTTCTTTTCCATAATTGCTTTTCATATTAAAAGTTTTCAGAAATGAGTGGCAATTTGGCACTGCTTGTTAAGGTGAAGCTGAGGGTTTCCTAGACATCCAAAACTAAAAATGCACTCCCAGAAAAAAAGAGTGGAAGGTAATCTCACCACTAAATGTAGGTTCCTAATTCAGCTGGTGACACTGTCCAGCACTAAGCCAGCAAGTCCACTAGGGCACCTGTGAATTCAGTGGAGATAGAAACATTCTGTTCACTGTTGTCCTATGGAAAGGTGTAATTCTGACATTCTTCCTCTTAGGTAAGACACTCATGTGCTGCTCATTAAGGTTGATTCTCAATTTTTTCTTTGAATGTCATATGATGTCTCTGCAAAAAATATGTTTTTTTGTAAAAAGGAAGGGGTATTGCTGTTAGAATAATGTAACAGAGAGTAAAACAGGATCTCCTAGAGTGGCATTCATAACATTTTTGCACTGAGAATTAATTTTTCAGAAGAAAGATCTTTTTAAGGCCAAACAAGGTAAGAAGCAGTGATTTTAGATGTTGATAACTGTTGTTCTAAATACTGTCTTTTTCGCAGAATTCAATGTGAAAGTCAGAATTGAATGTTCAGAAATTGTTCAGAAATACATCTCAACCTGTCGTTTCCTTTGTGTAAGATGGAGAAATGATTGGTTCGTATTTGGAATGGGACAGAGGGGAATTGTAAAGCTACAACAAGAGTAATTGGATTCAGAAAGCTGGTGATGAAAAGACATTGTGGGTGTGGAAAGTAATCCCACCATCTTCTCAGTGCTGTGTGAGGCTCAGAGTAGCTGTGAGTTGGACTGGAACACTACATTCATTGTAACTGTTCAGCGATCTTCTCTCCTGACTCTCCCCAGGTCTGCTAGAGATATTCATAAAGGCTGTAGCAGGTATTTGCTTTTCTCTTCTCCTGTGAATGAGGTGCCAACAGGTGAGATGAAGCAACCGAGCTAATGAATATGACTGACTGATTGAATTTTGCGTGGCAATGCCTTGAACTCAGTTTAGTCCTCAGTTACATCAGTATGAAGCCAGAAAAGTTACACTTAAAGGAATCTGACTGGAGGCAGGCTTTTGTTAGTTATTCTTTGTTTCAGGGTAGGAGGAAACAGCACAAAAAATTACAGCTTGGTGACTCCCAGCAATACTTTTCCCATGGTATTTTCTTACAAACTTATGAAATCAACATGCTAATCCTGTTGGGTCCTGTTAGGATAAACAGGCTGGAAGCATGGAAGTCTTCTGGAATAAAATATGGTAAAGAAGGTTTGCCAACTGTTTAGAAGCTCTCAGAAGTAACACTGAGTCAAAATACTTTGTTTTAGTCCTGACACCACGTAGGATATGCACCAGTTCATCCACAAACCCAGACCTCTCTTGAACCCACGCTGCCTGTATAACCATGGTCAAATGCATCCTGTAGGCAAGCTTGGTTACCTGTGGCAGAAAACCCACCTGTTGCAGCATAGTTTGATGGGCATGCCGCTGATCATATATGCCATAGATTCTCTCTTACGACATCCGCTGGCCAGCATCAGGAAGACAGAAAATCCCTTCCTAGAGAAGAACTTGGCATCATGTGCTGTAAGGCAGATGAGAGATCTGGGCAGCGTCAGCTGAAGCTGCTGTTACAGCACTGTAGAACTGCAGGTCCTGTAAAAACAGCTGCCAAATGACTAGTATCTAAAGCTTATGTTCTGGAGTTATGATCTGAAGAGTCCTGAAATCCCAAGACAGCACAACAACTCATTGCTGGTTTCAGGCAGCAACCTCCAGAAGCACTGTCCAGCCTGCAGGGAACTTCCACAGGAAATAAGTGATCCTCACTCCTGTGACAAATGAAAGTGAAGATCTAACTAGAAGACATTGGGTTCATAATTCATAGTTCTTAATTTTGGGAACAAGAAGAAACCCCAATGACAGCATTTTTTAACCTGTAGCAAGACAAATCTCTATGCTTTCAGTTCTGCTAGTCCCTTCATAATGTAGACTCCTTGCTAAACTGCACTGGAAATTTAGTTCTTTGAAAGACAGGGTGCTTGTCCTGAAAACACTTTGGAGCAAGTCAGTGGCAATGCCTTTGCAAGCCTGTCTCATTTTATCCAGCATTAAGAAAGGGTCTCATACAGTTCATGGCACTGTGTGGCTTAATTGCTTGTGTCTTATTTTCCCCCTACCCTTTCAAAATGTTATTTCCATATATCCTCACAGGCTACATGCCATTAATGACCATCCAGAATACAGCTGTATATTCATTTCTGTGCACAACTTCACACTGTCCCTGTGAAGTCTTTACTTTTAGAGTCGTTCACTCTTCTCCCAGAAACATGAACAAGAGGCCAACTGATTTGTTCCCAAAGATAATCAAACTCTACAAGAAGTGAAGGTGCTGTTTTTTGTACACTACTCTTGCCTCTAAGGACAGAAGTACTTTTTAAATCTAAGTGTTAAAGCGAGTCAAAGGCAGGAAGGTGAATCAACTAGGCACTCACATTAGGATGAGATAACTCCGTGCTTTCATACTGCAGGGTAGCTATTTCATGGTCTTTTGCTTGCAAAGGGAAACAGCAGTTTTATTTAAACACTATTTTATCTGTGCTCTTTATAAGCATAATTCGGTGAAGATGACGGTATGATGTGGCTGAGTTTTGAAGGCTTGTGCTCAAAAGACATATATCTTTAAGGCTAGTACCTAAGGTGGATTCTCTTCTAATTAAGAACACCTGTAGGGGCCTGACCAGAACCTGTGGTTCAGGAGCAAAAGTGCCGAAGGGCTTTGAAAAGG
>VXAV01004555.1:282325-293501 GCA_013399715.1 Alectura lathami
GTTATGGTTAGATACATTTCAAGTTCAGCTTGCCAATTGCAGCAGAGGGGGATATTTTATTTAAAAGAACCTTATTCTTGATGAATAGCTGGAGCCCTACCCTCATTAAGCACTGTCAGTTGTCATAACTCTCTCATGCTGCCTAGTAATGCCCCTTAAGTCCAGGGTAAGAAGCGTTTCTTGCAAAATGATTAAGAGGAAGAATCATTTCTACTCTTAGAAATGTTTTACAACATAATATAAGAAGTGAGTCATACTTTAGGTTATCCTTTGATTTAAAACAACCAGGACCACAGTTCCAAGCCTGAACATGAGCTTGTTTCTCTCATCTTGGAATTCTTAAAAATCTTAGACCATTATTGTCTGTGACTAACTCTGCAGCTTACATTGGCACAGTCTCAAAGGCAGGCATTTCCCCTTGTTTGGAAAAAAAGTGGACTCTTCAAATGGGCTTTTAAACCGTGCTGCAAGAAATCTGTACAACAGCTAGAGGCATCATGTGTAGGTCACATAATTTCTTTAGCATCATTATCCTTTTAGTAGGTGTGTGCAAGTACCATAATTCTCCTTTCAGAAATCCAGGAGAAGAGTAAATGCTTGACTAGTTGAGCCAATCACTTGAACGGGATCTATACGGTTTGTTGTACATTTAATGCAATGAGTTTGTTCCGTAAACAGAATATCAAGGTCAGATTTCTCTTGCAGGATCTAAGCATCAAGAAAAGTTAAAGCAGCTTTTGATTAAAAATTTAGTGTGAGTTATTCTATCTAATTCTGATAGAGTTGTTCATACTGAGATTGAATAATAGCATAACTTTATGCAAACACTACTTTCAAAATATATATTATCTATGCATATAAAAAAGCATGAGTCTGTTTTCACTCGGTGATTATGCTGGTTGTAACATCCACTGTGGCTCACACTTCATTTGCATTGCACCTTTCTTCTCGTTGTCTGTCTAGCGTTGATCCAGAAAGCAAAATGAGTATTTGCAATAATGGACAGAAAAGGAAAAATATTATTTAAGTCCTCAAGTTCTCCAAATGAGATCTATGAGATCTGGGATGGATATTTCCCTTTACTAGAAAGGAGAAATAGAAAGTCGTGCCTTAGAACAATTTAATGCTATATCAGACAAGCTTTGTCCCTAAAATAAGGTATGCAAGTTGCAATAGGTCAGGTACGTACTCATCTTGTTAACCATTGTGAACAAGAACAGAACTTTGTGGACAGATGAACCTGACAGTCTTCTCCTTAGAAAATATGATGTTAGCTGTGCTGGATTTTTTTGCAATGCCTTATGAGGTATCTCCCAGAAATATAATGATGTGGAATCTGATTATTCTGTTTTTAGCTAAGTCATCTGTGCTTTGCCATCTGACAGATAACAGCATTTTGTGTATAGGTTTTCTGTTGCTTTGCATGGGTCTTCATTAAGCAGGCAAGTGTGCTGGTCAGATATGTTGGAGAGTACAGAGGTATGCACACCTTGGAACAAAGCAGTGTGTGGTGGGGTAGCTGCAGAAAGACTACTGAGAGCAGGCATCAGGAATGCATCTTCACACACACAAAATCTCTGCAAGTGGAAGTAGTGGTCTGTGACCTAAAAAGGCCAAGGAGTCATATTGAAAAACTACAAATCTGGAAATCATCAGCTTGAATCAGTCAATGGTTTGAGGCAGGAAGGACAGCAGTCTTGGGAAATCTGAGCATTGTCTGCTTCGCATTCCTTCTGATGAAAAGCCTTCAGGGGAGGGAATAACTTTCTGTGATGGTGGAGGATGAGCTGGATGCTTCTTATAACGTAGTTGTTCTTGGCTAGCTGAACAGCTGGCTACAATCATAGCAATACTACACTGGCTGGAGTCTTCAAGGTCAGGAAATGGTAGCACAGTTACCAGACAGGAACAGTGTCTCTTCTGTTGAACTTCTGTGCTGTGCTTAATGCCTAAGAAAATAAGAGGAAATATAGCAGCACTTTTTAAGCAAGAGAATTTCTTAGATGACTAAAGGAAAAAATCCTGCTGCTGAAACAGATCCTGCAGTAGCAAGGCATCATCAGGAAGGTGCACAAATCAAAGGGAAACTTGTAAGAAATTAGGGGATGGCTGGGATTGTAGTTATTCATAGCAGCAACACCTGAGGAAAGAGGGCAGGAAATACTTAGAGATATGGAGGGAGACCAGCCCATTTTGGTCAGAAAGAGCACGTTTGAAGAGCAAGCCTAAAATGAGTGTTGTCAGGCATGGACTGTGCAAGAGATTGAGGAGCATGAGTGCTTCATATAGCACTGCATAGTTTTAAGTTTTCTTCAGAAGGAAACAATAGGTATCTGTTAAGGAGGGAGGAAAATGGTGCCACAAGGGCTAAAAAGAAGAGTATCTTAAGTGTGAATTCTGGCTGTGCATACTGAACTTCCTGTAAGCAAGGTTTGCAACCTGATTTAGGGGAATAGAATTAGTAACCTGTTGCAATTGACTTTGAAATATAGCATGGTTGATGCTAATGAAAAGACTAGGAAGACTGGGAAGATCAAACTGTATTCTCTGTAATACTTGTACCACACTCAAGACAAATATCTCAATTTTTATTAAAATCCATGCAGTTTTTATATAATGCTGCTACGGTCCTCTGTGTTTAGCAGTGTAAATGTCTAACCCTGCAAATGTTTGCTAGAGCAAAGCTTTTCCCAATTGCCTTTTCAGCTCAAATCCCATGTGCATAAAGTAGCTCTTGTGTTTTACAGGATCAGAGCCAACACAGTGCTAGTAACTTGAATCTGACAAACCCTTCAGTACTGCCAGGGTCTGTCTTCCTTGGACACTGACATTGATGAGCGCTGGTTATTCACAGTATGTGTCAGTCCAGTTCAGCTGGAGCTGTTCTGTTTTTTATCCATTATACAAGTGTATTTCCCTGTTAGATTTGATTTATGATTTCTTTTTAATCTGTGCTAATTTGGGGGCCCCTTGGCAGTAGTGCATAGCTTGAAAAATAGCACTAGTGACTCAAAGGCTGTTGCCAGGTTTCTGTGGTTTGCTTTTGACCATACTGAGCATTAAGCAATTAATCTCAAGGTCTTAGGCATGGCAGAACAAAGGAGCCTCTCAGATGTGGCTTGCTGTCAGTTTGAGAAAACTTTCATTGGCAGTGAGGAAGATGAAAGAAAGAAGAATGGAATAACACAAACAATAACTATATGACAAAATGCTTCTGTAAGCAGAGACTAAACTCAATATTTGCAAGCTTTTTATCAGTTTTCCAAGTATTCTGAAGCTGGGTAAACTGATAGGTCAAACAGAAGGTCTTGTAAGAACTGTACACAATTCACATTTTTCTAACATCTTCCTGAAAACTACGTGATTTTTTTCTTAAAATATTTTTCTCCGTTTGAGAAGGTTTGACAGACTTTATAAGGTGAAAGGTTTTCTTTGAAATTGGTGCCAGGTTTTGTGCAGATGAATTAAATAGCCTATAGCAAATGTTGAATGAACAGTGGGTATACAGCATATGGCTATCCATGTTAATCAAAGTGACTTGTCTTTTTGTGGATATAGATAGCCACACAGCACCTACAATGCTGGAAACTTTTGATGAGCCATATGCATACGTGTATGGCTGAAGTACTGTACTGAATGTGTTTCATGATGCTCAATGGTAGCAACTCTGAAACACAATAGAGAAAGAGCACAAGAATTGTGGGCTTGTTCTTGCTCTGCACCATTGCATTATGTCGTGTATTTTTAATTATGTGAACCAGGATAAACCAGCTGCAGAAATATATCCAGAGTGTTGTTGGATGACATAGCACAGTAGCTACTTGCATATCTGAGCCAGCCATGAATCTGCCTCAAGTGAGTTTTTATCATGGGTCAAGCTGAACAAGATCGTGTAGAAGCCCACAGATAGGTTGACCAATGATGAACCCTGGGAGGCTCGGCAACAGCTCAGGTGTAGAAAAATGCTTTTGTCTGCTTCATGTCATTCTTTGATGAGACCTAGGATGAACTTTGTGTGTGTAGGTAACAACATATAAACAAAGACTATTTAAACTATCAAATGACTTGAAGCAAACAAAAATTTTGAGGATGCAAGTTGCTTTAAAAATACATCTGTGCCTTCAACATAAATACAAACCAGCCCCAACATTTCTCCTTCCTATCTGTCTAGGCATATATTCTGATCTCATGAGGGATTGGAAGGGTTACTATTTTTTTGAGTAGTCTTTTCTTTTCTGAGAGATGATTGGATGTTAAGTAAAAACATCTGAGCAACACACTGTTGTTACCAGGAGGCTTCTTAGCAATGATAGTTCAGAGGAAGATTAGCAAAGTGTTAGCAGAAGCAAAAAGGGAAGCCAGGTAAAAATGGCTTTTGCAGAGAAGGTAGTAAGTGCTTTTGGATTTCCTGTCTGGAGAGAGACCTGCTTTCAAGTTCTTGTGTAGTGAAATCAAAGAGACTGGGAGGAAGCGCAACCATTTGCCAAGTACTTTCAGTATTTCTAACAGGTGCACAGAAGGAATGTAATCTCTGCTACAAATTTTGCAAGCTTCATTGGAATACAAAATTAAGGACCTAAAGTAAACAAGGTTTGTATGATTATATTGTCTCCCTTCCCCCTGACAGCTTTGGAGCTGTTCAACCACATTAGACAGAGGCACAGTTTTCAAAGATAGCAAAGTTCACCAGCATTTCATGAGAGTCATTTTATGAGCAGGGAAAAGTGTTCCTACAGCTAGTGCTAGAGGAGTGCCCATTGATTTGTTGGGTGTTGCCCATGCTGGTCCTAGCAGAGCTCTGAGACAAGCTGCAGGGTCTTATTTCAACAAGCATGGTGCACCACAAGAAACACTGGAAGGTAGAGCAGGAGAAGCTAAGGCTATGGATCTGACAGTATGGATATGGCTTCTCTTTTTCCAACAAGATTGTTCTATGTTGCTGGCAAAGCCACTTCAACCAAGTTCTCATAACAGCTCATCAATGTATATGCTACCCATGCTGTAACTGCCCAAACTAATTTTTCAGAAGGTGTGAGCATTCAGGGCTAACACTAAAGGGAATGATATGCCTTGACATAAAGAGTGGCTCTGTATGCGCAACACCTTCAGTCACGGGAACAAACTCATAAATTCTAACTTTTTCTCTGAGAATCATTGACTTAAACTCTCCAAACGCTTTCCATACTTTTTATTTGTACCTTAGCTTAGTAACTAGCCTAACAGCTTTCAACTGTCTCACTCATGGTATTGTTATGACTGTTCTCCTATTGCTGTGCCTCCAGCCCTGTCTGTGCAAAGCCCTCTCTGTGCTGTGCTGCTCCTCTGAAGACTGTAACATTGCCCTCACTGGGGCCTGAGCCATGGACAGTGGGGCCAGCATGTACCTGGAGGTGGCTGTCTGTGGGCATCCCACAGTTTATCCAAAGAAAATCTTCCAGAGTTGTTGTTAGGAAGTGAAGGGGAAAGAGAATCGTGAAATAGGGACCATATATGTATTCAGGCCTAGGCTGCATTGACCTAAATCCTGTATAGTTGAGGGGAGATTGGAGGCCTCTGAGATTACAGCTACTTCTTACAACTTACTACAATTCTGTCCCATGTACTTGGGCTGGTGAGCAGGGGGTGCAGGACAACCTGGTCAGCAAGCTGTCTGTGTACAGACAAGAGTACATGGATGTATTCTTGGCAAAGTAAGGTTTGAGATTCGCAGTGTTGGGACTGAATGTTTTCACAGGTTCCCTACACCATGAGTAGGTGTCGTGGGTACTGCAGCTGTTCGCAGCAGCTGCATCTTCTGTTCATGGGGCTCTTCAGAAGTGCCTAGCGCACTCTATCTCCCAGAGTCTGCTGTATGTCCTATGCTAGCCTTGCTATAATGCTTTATGTGTGTAATGCCAAAGATACTGTGAACACTTTATCTGTGGTCTTTCAGCTAGCAAGTAGATGATCATAATCTCTACTGGAGATTTTTTGCATTGTCTGCATGTCAGCTTCTCTAAAGCCACTGAGGTTGTGCTGGCCAAGAGTGATCTTGGCTCAGTGGCAGAAGAACTGTTCCCACCCAAATTAGCAGGACTGTTCCTGCTGCTACCTCACCTGCCAGCAGCTCCTGTAGGACAGCAGTGGGTAAAGCTGTCTGTACCGCAGCAGCTTAGAGGTAATTGTACGTTGCATGGTAGAGGGCCACAGTCAGTACTGGGGCTAAAAGGTCCTTAGCTGCAACTGGATTTGAGCTTGATACCTTTCCTCCTAGCTGGAGCAGAGCCTTCTCTCCAAAAAATCAAAACATATTTGCTCTGTTGGGAAAGAGCTGTTCTCTCCTCCTTGCTTTTCTACTCCTGTTTAACAAGAAAACTCAAATTTTTCTCCTCCTCTATGAAACAATGGACCCTGCTCTCTTACAGTCTGTCTGCACCACCAATTTCCTGTTTGATATGTGTAACCCAAATAAAGCTGACCTACACTGTTCCCCCAAAGCCCCTCCCCTATCTTCACATTACTTATTATCCCATTAATTTTAAATAGTTTGTCTCTATAGTTGCCTCTTACCTTTATCTACTTAGGGATCCTATTTCTTCTGCAGTTGTAGGCCCAGATCGCTTGTGAGCCCTTAGAGGCCTCCATGCCTTTCCTTGTACCTGTTTACAAGTTACTTCTGAGGGCCTAGCTGTAAGACTAAAGACTAAATCCAGAATTAACTTGATATAGCTCTTCCATATGGGATGATAAAGCCATCAAATTGCAGGAGAAATAGAGATGTAGAACATCAGTCCCGTACAGCCAAGAGCAATTAATAGTACTCAAACAATGGGTAAACCAGCTAGATAACAAAACAAGGTTCAACACAGCCAAGAAAATAAACAGTGCAGCAAACTATTTTCACTAAGTAGTGCTGTTCAGGCAGCCTTGCCTTGCTTCATACTTAGGTGACTGAAATGTAGTCTGGTTTTTTGCCTGATGCCTGAAAGGCATGGTAATTGGCGGGATCCCTCAAGGAAGAAGACCTGCGCTGTGGCTGTTGTACTTGCGCACCTGTGTCGACGGTGAGTGTCTGCTACAAGAGGGGCAGGAAGGAGGCTGAGGAGTGGACAGAAACTCTGATATTTTCCAAAAGACCCAGCTGTCCCTCTCATCTCTGGCTCTCTGCATGCCATCATGACCAGACACCACAGAGTCATGGGCAGGAAGGAGTGGTTGAGGTGATCAACAAACAGCAGTTTCTACATGAGGAGTCTGGGTGTATAGGTGTATAGGTACCAAGTATACCAGCCCTGGAGGTCACAGTAGTGTTGATTGGCAGGGACCTCTGGAGATCATCTTGTCATCAACATTGGGTCCAGTAAGCTTTGTCTAGTCAAGTCCTTAAAATCTCCCTCATGTGATTCTGCAGTCTCTGGATAACCTGTTCTAGTGCTGTACATCTACTCTCCTTGTGAAGCTTTTCCTAATATTCAGTCTTAATCTCCCAATCTGCAGTTTGTGATCATTGCCCTTTCCTATATCATCTGCCTGCTAGTGAGAACAGTGGAGGGGGTGGATTCCTGGGGAAGGAGAGGGAGGAAGCAGTATTTTTTCACATGGAAGACAATGGATGAATTTGTATGCATACACTGTGTCTCGCTAGGAATTAAGGGCTAGGGTGAATAACGTGCCACATCAAGTGTGCCCATATTGTGCGTATACCTGGGAATTCCCCAGCTTTCCTGTACCTGAATTCTAGGGTTAAAGCTGGCTTCCTGTGAGGAAGTAAATTCCATAGATTCACCTCAGTTAATGGGGTTTGCCAGGGGGCAGAAGGTGGACAGCAAATGAAAAGGCAGTTTTCTTTCTATGGCTGTCATCTCAGAGCAGTGTGGAAATGACAGCTGAAGTGGCTGCCCCATGGTAACTTCAGTGAGTTGTAGTGGAGAAGCTGTTAAAGGACAGTCATCAGAAAATAGGCAGTAATAGAGATGGTAGATGCATCTTTTATCTACAAGAGCAATACCACAAATCCAGGGAGATGCACCTTGTGAGAAAGAAGTGATTATAAAGCTTATTAATAGGTAATATTACAGGCTTTCCATTAACAGATTTACATTATGCCTCACCTGTTGTGTGCGTATATTCACCTGTTATAAGACTGGTTGAGTGAGAAAGGCAAATGAGGTTTAATTCTTGGGGGTTTTAAATCTTAACTGCTGAAGTGCGGGTTGCTTTTGAAGAGTGATTGGTACATATTGGAAAACATTGTAAAACACTGTATCTGTTTCTCTGACTTCACACCAAATATGATTAATCTCATAAAATATAATAAGCATTTTAGGTACTAAGCCTGAATTCTTTCTCGGTGTCGAAAGCCAAGATGGGTTCTTTTTGTTCTAGTTCATCATCCACAATAAAATGTATATGGGTCAAACTAGGCCTTCGCTAACAATTGCGTAACCTTATGGAGTTGCTGCTGGCTGAAAATTAGCAATTATCCTCCCACTCTCCTCTTGTGTGTGTGTGTTTTTTTCCAATACAGTACAAGGAAAAAAACAACTCATTAGCATATTTTTGACTGCTGCTATGGAGCTGACAACATAAAGATATCAAAACTGTCAGTAAGAGAAAGTAAGATGGAATAGCAGATGCTCTGAAATGTGGTGTTGATACTGATTGGGGTTTGCTGGAAATGCCTACACCAAATGATGCAATGGTAGTGGAAACGGTGAAAATTTTAGGTATTGGTAAGGTGCATTCTCTTCATATGTCAGAAGTGATAGCACAGAGGCAAAGACCAGGAACTCAATTGGAAGTAATGTACTGGCTGCATTTTTCCATCTAGGTAAAATCAAGAAACAAGTGGGTAAAGCGCAGTTTTTCCTAATAAGCTCTCCAGCGGTAATCCTAGCAGTTCACATAGCTACCCTGTGCGTAGCAATAGATTCAAGAAGATCTGTGTGATTTGCATACATCTCAAGCTTCCAGTTATGATTTGTAGTCCTGAAAGAACATGGCTTCTTACATAGCCTATAAAATCAAGAGATTACGAAAGTCTGAACTTTATTGTTTAAGAACTAATCTTCTAGCTGTAGAAGTGAAAACAGGATGTAAACTAGCACACATTCTGCAGCACAAAATGTGCTTACAGTGGAGATCCCCTGTGGGGCTACCACAGCTTTAGGCTAGAGGGAAGCTTGACAGACGGAGCAGTAAATTTCCCTTTCTCTTGCCAGTTTCTCTGGTTTCCTTCTGGAAGAGGAAGGAGCTTTGAGCTTTTATGTACCATACCAGATGCAGTGGGGTAGAAAGGAGATGTGGAAGAGGTCTTTATTGTGCAAGGACCAAGTGTTCTTTTACCTGTGTTTGCTGATTTCTAGTAATATGCCATCTCTATGTACTATCTTCAAGTATTTATTAGCATTACAACTGAGCCACAGATATTCTGTTTAATATGTGTAAGGAAGTTTGGGGCTGGAGTCAAAAAGCTTTCAATTCACAAGTTTTAAGAAAATAAATAAGGAATGAAGACAAAATTAGGCCAGCACAAAAGAGAATATGCAAATCCTAGTATGCAAGCAATGCTCCAGCAATCTCCTGCAGAGCTCTTAGAGCTCTCCCTGCTCCAATGAAGGAATGGCAATTGATGTCAGAGAAGAATGTGGCCTCCATGACCTAGAGGTGGCTTGTGCCTGCGTCTAACCTAGTGGAGATCTGGTGACATGAAGTTGCAGAAGGTGCAGTAATGTAGTAACAATTCTAAGGCAGAGAGGTTCTGGTTTTGGTTTGGTTTGGTTTCTTTTTGCTGTGAGGGTTGTCAAACACTGGAACAGGTTGTCCAAAGGTGTCATGGAGTCTCCATCTGCAAAGATACTGACAGCCCAGCTGGACGTGGACCTTGACAACCTGCTGTAGCTGACCCTGCCTGAGCAGGGAACTGGACTAGGAGACCTCAAAAGATCTCTTCCAACCTCAGCTACTCCATGATTCTGTAGTAATGTGAAAACATGCCTCGCTGGTAGTTTTCAAAATCAGATAGAGGGGGGTGAAGCATGCGCTCCTGAGAACAACTTGCAGAAATGACAACTGGAGTTAGATGGGACTATACTTACTATTTTCTTATGAATTCAGAGCTGCACAGGCCATGAAGGTTTTCTGTAACTGCTCAGGTCTTACCTACACACTTAACAAGATTTTTGCTCTGCTGTAGCCCTGAAACTCTAAACAGTGATTTTACGGTCTGGTGGCTGTATGATTGAAGCAGTATAGAAATGAAGCACTGCTCAAGGAATTGCGTATATGCGTAAATCCTTGAAGAGTAACCTCCAAGGTACATGTGCTTGCTGTGGTACTTGGCTGAATCTAAGACAAGAGATTAGAAGTCTTTAAATGGGAATGAAATGTGCAAGGGACTGAATAGTGAAAATCCAACATGCTTAGCTGGGAAAAGAAGAGTAAAGGCTTGAGCCTGCAGCTTTTGAGGACTTCCACATATGCTTATTCTCTATGCACGTAAATCATCTTTTTGATTCCACTGTAGTACCTCATAAGTAAAGCTAAATAAGTCCATGTGTGCAAGTAAAATGCCTTCTGCTGATCCTGCAGGGACTTTGACTGCCTCTTGTGTAGCAGAACTCCTTGCAAGTTCCTATTACTGAGTTTAATCCTCTGTGTGTGAGCATTGTTATGCGACAGTGTTTTGCCCCTGTAAGCATTCCAAAGCATTAACTCATTCCTGAGAACACATTATTACTGACCCAATGGTAAGCACACACAAATGAGGAAAAACGAGCCACTGATGTACATATAGGTCAACAGATTTAATAGACAGGAATTTTCAGTCATGCTGCAATGGATATTGTCAGTATTCAGGAGCAGGAATCATAGAAGGGCGTGGGTTGGAAGGGACCTCAGAGATCACCTAGTTCCAACCCCCCTGCTGTGGACAGGGCTGCCAGCCACTAGCTCACTAGATCAAACTGCCCAGGAACCCATCCAGCCTGGCCTTGAACACAGCCAGGGATGGGGCAGCCACAGCTTCTCTGGGCAGCCTGTGCCAGCGCCTCACCACTCTCTCAGGGAAGAATTTCTTCCTGATGTCCAACCTAAACCTCCCCTCTTTCAGTTTCAGCCCATTCCCCCTTGTCCTACCATTATCCACCTGTGTAAAAAGTCGGTCCCCCTCCTGCCTGTAAGCTCCTTTCAAGTATTG
>VXAV01004555.1:293867-308027 GCA_013399715.1 Alectura lathami
AGGTCCCTCTGGATGGCATCCCTTCCTTCAGGGGTATCAACTGCACCACTCAGCTTGGTGTCATCAGCAAACTTGCTGAGGGTGCACTCGATCTCACAGTCTAAGTCATTGATAAAGATGTTGAAGGGCACCGGTCCCAAGACAGACCCCTGGGGGACACCGCTTGTGACCGGCCTCCACCTGGATGTAGAGCCATTGACTACAACCCCTTGGCTGTGACCCTCCAGCCAGTTCTTTATCCAACGAACAGTCCACCCATCAAATCCATCTCTCTCCAGTTTATAGACCAGGATGTGGTGCGGGACCATGTCAAAAGCCTTGCAGAAGTCCAGGTAGACGACATCCGTCGCCCTCCCTTGGTCCACCGATGCCGTCACTCCACCATAGGAGGCCACCAGATTGGTCAGGCACGACCTGCCCTTGGTGAAGCTGTGCTGGCTGTCTCAGATCACCTCCTCATCTCGCATGTGCCTTAGCATCTCCTCCAGGAGGAACTGCTCCATGAAGCCTAACCAGAGAACATTTCAATGAAATCATGAGACATCGCCAGCAATACTTCTTGCTAGACTTGCACTGAAAAAAAAAAAAAAAAGCAAATAAACTTCAGTAATTGAGCCTTTTCTTGAAATGTAAAGCATATGATTTCACAGATTGCTGGAACAGATTACATAACAAAATGAAGCTGAATTGTATTACTTCTTTAGAATATTAACTGAGGCTAACAAATGTCATATGAAGAAAAAGAAATTTCCCAGAATTCCATTGTCAGCAGTTTAAAATGCATTCATCACTAATTTTATGTGACAGCTGTTCAAACAACTAACCTCAGGACAGACGTAGAAGATGGGTTATTGATTGTGTTGAGATATCTAACAACAGTTTTTCAATTGAATTCTGAGTGTTTGATTCTCCCTGGTATTGCCATGCTAGTGTAAAAGTAAGCGTTGTATTAATTTAAAACTCCAGGATGAATTATGAATGAACTTGAAAAGAGATGAATTATAAGTACATTCCAGCTACTTTATTCCAAATGATTGAAGCAGGGAGGAAAACCAAACAAACAAAAAGCCAGAGGCTATCATGTCCTGTTTTGTCATTTAGTCATGTCTACTGCCAATAGCTGTTATCACTCTTAGAGCCTTTCTGTCCACACTCCCAGCTGTGCTAGTCATTAATTAAACCAAACATGCAGGCTGTATTTAGAACATCCATAGGGATCATTCAACCCTGAGCAAAGCTGCTTGGTAGTACCCTCATTCCTGAAACCAGTCTGTCCACTGGAAATGGCAGTGCTAACCAGACCTTGCTATTCTGTTTTTCTTTTCTCTTTATCTATTATACATAAGTAGGGTGTTGGGGTTTTTTGTTTTTTGTTGGTGGTGGTTTGTGGATTTTGTTTTGTTTTCTGGTTTTGTTTTTGTTTATTTAGTAGCAATACTTTATGGATATAGTTTGAAAAGTAAAAGTAATTTTAAGTCTCAGGCAGGCATAATGCTGGATTGGAGGGGTTGTTTGGGTTTTGTGTGCATTTTTGTTGTTATTTTATGTGTCCAAATGCCCCATAATGTTTGATTTTTTTTTTATTTTAACAAAGCATAAAGGATATCCAATAGCTTACAAAAGCATAACAATGAGCTGTATTTACAAGTACTTCTATCTGTACAATAAAGTGAGAAAGTCAAAGGTGCTAGTTGTTAAATTAACTACCTGAGCCGTGTGATCTAGAAAAGCTTCCAAAGAATGAAAAGTATGTTTAATCTGGTAATGACTTGTTTGATCTCTTGCTACCAAAGCAGCATAATCTGTGTTGATTTCTTAAGAGTTTCTCTCCCAAATCCACTTAACCTTGTTTTCTCAATAACCTAGAAAAATTCTCCATTATACTTTTACAGCAAAAATCTAAGGCTGAGATTTTTGGAGCCCAATGTAGCCCAGGTGCCCACCTACTGAATTCTAGTGGAAACAAAATGGATTTTCACTAGATGCTCAGCCAAATGTGGTACTTTCCAGCTGGCTGCATGTTTTTGACTTTACTGTTGTTGTAAGTTAAAACAGGTATCCACAATTCAGTTAATTCTCCATGTTGCATCTTCCTGCCACCTTGACTCCCCTGTACATCCCTCCACCTCCAAAACCCACTGCAAACTCTGAGAAAAGAAGCAGAAGGACTTATGCAAAGGACTGATACCTCCAGCATCTGGGGCAAAATCCATGCAAGTGAGCATAATTCAGCTCTTCTCAAGCTATAGCATATATAAGGCAGGGAGCAACTGGACAGGCACGCTCCCCATGCTGTACCGTGCTTCTCCTTGGGCTTGCTAGGGTCTTTTAGCACATGAGAAACTTAGAGCCAGTTCTCAGCCTGGCTCTCAGCTGCTGGGTTCTCATCAGGACTGCAGCATGTCCTGCACAGAATGGATAGCTGTGGTTAGTATTTGAACACCACACTCATGTCATTAATTCGCTCAAGAATTGAGAGGGAAGGCTATCTTTGTATTCTTTGTCCAGCCTCTAATTTGGAAGTTACTCTGCATTGTGGCTGTGGTCAATGCCTTCTGCATCTTCAGTTATTCTGACAGCAAGGGACCTCATTCTTAGTTATTCTAGGGCTTTTTGCTTTGTGGGGTGTTTTTGTATGGGCTGCAATTGGCTGTGCACTTTCAGTAGCTTTATATGTATCCAGAGTTAGCATGGAATCTTTTAACATTATAATCCATATCTTTTGTTCTTTTACTAGTTTCTACCAAATCTTTATGTGATTTGATAATAAGTTACATTGTGCAAAGCTGGTAATATAGCCATTTGCCATTTCTTCTAGATTCTTCATTGAAAATAGATTTATTACTTGTCATTTTGAGGTTTGAGGTTTGGGATTTTTTTTTTCTAATTATTTTTTAATGATCCTGCTAATCTGTTGTCGTTAAATCAAGATGATGTTCGCAAATGTGATAACATTTAGCTGTTAGTAAAGGTATTTTTGTGTTCTTATTTTACTTTCCTTTCAGTTCAACATCACTCAAAACTTGTAGCTTTGCCTTTTATGATCAAAAGAGTGTAAAAATTTCTAAACTATTTCGTGCTGTGTCAGTGTTTACGTCTGAAATCTGATATGCTACCACCATAATGGTGTTTTTTTATTTGATTTGGGAAATGAAAGGTTGGTAACCCAACACCACTTCAGCTCCCTCTCCCTACCCCCACACTCTTCGATTCTAATTCATATGCCAGTAAAGGCCAACAAGATTCTGAAACATGATTCATTGTCAAATAATAATAAAAGACTGTAAGTTCCTAATCTTTCCCATCTACACTAAAATACAGTCCCATTTAGTCCTTCATACACCCTTCTTGCAAGAAGCTGTTTAAATATTTGTCATGAAGTAGTAATGTTCGGTAGAGGAGGTAGTGAACGTAATAGCCCTGTGTCTTCAGACCTGTAGCTTGGTTCTCCTCACAGATGTCTTCCTACCTGGTGCTCAGCTCTGTGAAGAGCACTTGCATTCAGCCCATCATTCGGGGCAACTGTTTTGAATGGCAAAGCTTCCTGTGTCAGAAGAAATCACATGAATGTGTGTTTGTGTGGGGCTATCACATGCTTGTTTGCTATCTCACAATTGCATACATATGCTGTAATATACTAATTTTTATGTTGAAAAATAATACATATGACTCAGTTAACAGTGATCCTCAACTGCAGAGCTCAGATCTATAGCTGAGATTAAGAAGCCTCAAAGCTGAAGGGTTGCTTGGATTTAGTTTGGACCCATATCAAATAAGTCCATGCTAATAGCAGTTTTCTGCCTTTCTTCTGCTGCCACTCCCCCAAAGCACTTACAATACTTTCTTACCTTGGGGCTTGGGAGGGAAGCAGTCTTTCCAGCCAAACTGCTATGTTAGCCTTTAATCAGTTGTTGAGAAGAGTCAGTTAAAACTTTTACTTTTTCCATGACTGATGAACGCCTGGCTTCTCTTCATTCTTTGTTTCCTAACTAACAAAACATGTGGATCCAGTGGATCCAAACATGTGCTTTGTATCCATTGAGCACCAAAGGTACATGGTGTGCTCTAAGGCCCATGCAACAATGGCTGTTTCTTTCTGTTTTAGGAGCTAAGGAGAACAGCAAAGCCTGTAAGCAGAAGCCCAGCTGTTGGACTAGTCTGTTTTTATCAAAATGTTTCTAGTTTATTTCCAGTGGAGAAAGTCTAAAAAATGTATAAATTGATGGATGGATTTGAAAGCTTGTCGTAATCTCTTCGTGTTTGCTAGAGGTCAGTCCAGTCTGCAGCAGAGCTAGCACTTGTGCTGCTTCCATCTTCTTTCTATATTGGACACACTGAATTGAGAGCCTGAAGCAGCACCATCTCAATGGAATTGCTGGCAAAAACTCCTGCTCTTTGACTGCCTCTAAAACCGCCTCAGTGAGGATAACACCATTTTTGTTCCAGCTGTCTCTTAGTAGGACCTTCCTATTGACTGGTACTCGTTGTTACTATAAGAAAGGAAATATCCCTTAAAAAATGAGTCATAAAGTTGGAGAAGCAGCTGGAAGAAACAAAAAATGTTTCTAAGTGAAAGGAAGGAAAGGTCTTCTCCACTGGAAGATATTTTCAATTTTACCAGCAAACACCTGTCTCTTCCTGATCATTAACCAGACTATCCACAACTGAAGTCCACTGCCTGCACTGTTCTCTCTGTCCCCTACATCCAGTCACAACCAAAAGCAGTGAGTAGCAACTACAAATTTGAGTCTGACAGAGCCATGTTTGCCCAGCTTTGCTGCCTTCGGCTCTGGCACAGACCCTGGGATCTTTGCACTGTATTCCAGTATGGAATGGAGCTGTCCTTAGATTATCAAATTGCCTCTGCTTAAACAAGAGTTTTCTGTGGTTTTAGTATCATTGATTTCTTCCTCCTGAATCTCACTTTAGAAATGTTGTCAAGAGTATATTCCTTCAGAAAAGGAAAAAGGAACCCTGTATTGCTGCTAAATCTGTTGGTCTCTGTAAACTTATTATGAACGTACGCAATTTGCAGAGATTTTTTTTTTAAATTCAGCTGATTGAAGAGCCTGCAAACAAATATGCAATGCTTAAAAATATATATTTATATCACTCTTAAGAATAGAAGAGAGCATGGAAAGTTCTAAACTATACATACTCTTTAACTAGGCTTCAAACACTGTACTTTCCCTTTGGCTATGGGCCCAGTGTAACCATATTATGATCTCTTGGCATGAAACCATGCCTCTTACGGTTTAGTTATTCTGTGATGACTAACACTTCACCAGGAACTTTATTTAAGCACAGAAGAATGGATGACCTTCAAACAAATGATTCTTCAGTATCCAAGAATCTGCCCGGAAAGTACCGGACACATTGCTGAGCTCGGCATCGTACCACTCGCACAATCGCTTCCTCTTCTCTTCTCATATTGTCCTTGTGCTCAACCTGACCAATGTCACTGCAGCTACATATCTCTAGCTCATTCATTGTGAGAACAAAGGCCTGCACAACCTGGTTTCAAACCAGGTTACTTTTTGTGCTAGAGGTGGAAGAACAGCGCTCAGCAGCCTCTCAAAGTGGTTCTCCAGATGGCAGTTTTCTTGCCAAAATAGAGGCCAAGCTCAGCTCCTAGGGTCCTGTTGACCTTCAGACTCACTGGGAAGTGGGAAATGCTGGATGCCCTACCAGTTCTGAGTACAGCTGAAAGATGTGCCCTTGGTTACCAAATGTTTGCTAACTAGTGTTACCCTTAGTTGCAAACGTACCCTTAGCTGCTCACTGGTAAAANCTTAGTTGCAAACGTACCCTTAGCTGATCACTGGTAAAAGTAGGGCTGAAGGGGAATCCCAAACAGGAAAATAGCCATTTCCGTGCTCATATGAGCTGTTTTCTTGCTCACAGAAGTATAAGTTCCAAACTGATGCTAACATTGCTGCTTTCCCACATTGTGTGGGAGTGAAGTAGGCTTTGCAGTACTGTGGGGAATTACGTCTGGTCTGGAAAGGGAGGTAAAAGATGTCAGCAGTATCATCGACGCAATTCAAAAACCCTACTTCCTCCAAACTGTCAATTACATCTCATGCTAGCAGCTTTCTCTATTTAAAAATAAAAAATAAAAAATAAAAAATAAAAGGCAAAACACTTTTACAAGGACAGCTACTGACTACCAAAGAGCTCAAACCAGAGAGCTGCTAGAAGAGAAGAAATGGATCTGGTGGCTTCCTCCTGTCCTTGTGATTCTGCTGAAGCCCTGGATTTCAATGTGCTTCTGTCGCATTGCTGAACATCACAATAGTATTTTGGCACCACTATATGCAATGAATTACTCTGTTCCCTTCTTCAGTGCTGATCGGCCAAACTCAGCTAATGAGCAGCAACACTGCTGAGTGAAGCAGTTCCAGGGATAGGCTCTGCAGAGGTGACTTTGTCCTCAGAAAATAGTCCATGCCATGCAGGTGACTTAGTGTAACTGTATTCCTAACATAGTTCCTTCAGCTAGGTGACAAATATGGGACACTAATAGTCATCCAGACTGTTCTAATAGCACTCAGCCTTATTGAACCTCAGCAGTCCTGTTAGTGAAGAAACACGGAACGGTTACATTTTTGGGATCCTTCAGCACTGGGCTTCCTGGTTATGAAATGCAGAGGTATTGCAAAAGATGTGTGTGATAATAAGCATATTAACTATCAAATACATACCCTGCAGCATAATGTTCTTTCCAGTAAAACAGGCCATAACAAAATCAGACTCTGCTGGATAGGAAGCATTCAATAGCCCAAACTGGATTTTGGCAGGAAGAGCAACACAAACAGTAACATGCCCCATCTTGCTTTAAAAAAGGAGAAAAAAAGAAAGCCAGAAAAAGACATTAACTTTTTAATGGCCATATACAATCAGAACTTTGATCTTGATTGCACAGAGGCACCTCGAGTCATTAATTGATATCTCAAAAGGAGGCACAGGCATTGGTTTAATAATGATGTAGGCTAAGCTTAACGATGCTGTCTGCTACTGGGTTTTGCTTAGTCTATACCTACCTACTTCATCTTTGAGACATGAGTCTGTTTGATGCTTACTGATAATCAATGACCCTTGTGATTTTTAAATGTGTTCTACAAAATAGATGGTGACCCTCTGTCCATCGAGAAAGGACATTCCATGGTAGGAAGTTGCAGTTTGCTTAAATTAGAATGAACATTTGTTCTCAGCCCAGTTTGATACTGACTGTCTTTATTAAAATAATGCCTGGCAAACTTGGGTCCCACAGTTCCTACTGAGTATGAAATCAGAAAATAATAAATAGGAGGCCAAAGGAAGGAAGAGCAGCTTGTGTGAGCAGAAGGTGAACAACTCTTGTGAAGAGCACAGGATGGCAGAGCAGAAGGATGGAGGGAAGGGAAGAGAAGGGAAGCGAGGTCTATGGCCTTCTGAGCAATACAGATCATGACCTAGAAGGTAGAGAACAGCTCCCATGTGAGCAGCGATGTACTGGGTGCCCAGCAGGGCAGGCTGCTGGCTTCCCACATACTCAGATGAAGAAGAGCCAGATGAAGATGTACCAGAGCAGCTAGACACTGACCAGTGCAGTGAGACAAATCACTCGTGCAGCAGTGCGCTATTAAACGTGTGATGCGGGCTGTATGCTGTCCATCTCATACATGGTCTTAGAGATGTCCAGGGCACAGATGAGTTGCATGTGCATAGGTCAGCCACCAGGCTTACTGCAACCTGCAAGGAGAGGCACAGTCACGGAGGACACAGCTCAGCCAGAGAGAAGCAGGTATGCAACCTAGCTCAAGTACCTCTGGCTAGAAGTGTTAGCGACGGACAAAAAGGGAGTGAATGTAAAATGACACCTGCTTCACTTCAGAGAAAGATCAAAAAGGAAGAGGGAGGAATGATGAAAGTAGAATGAATGCTTTAGTTTTATAAATATGATTAGCTGTCAGCTGCTAAGCCATTGCTGTAGCAAGTACAGAGCTCATGGGAATCGATGAAAAAAATGCAGGTGTTACCATTTTCAAAGATCACGACCCTGTTCAAGTTAATGAAAACTGAATGGTTCAATCTGCAGTTGAGGAGTGAAAGTTTAAATGCCATCACAACTGTATCTAAGATCTATGTCCCAGATCTTGTAACCACATGATCAACGAAGAAAATGCATATCAAGCTCTAGGGGCTCTGATCGTCTGTAGTTTTCACCGTTCTAAAACTAAGGCAAATTGCTAGTGCATTTGTGTGCTGATCCTTCTTCGGTTGGTTGTAGGGCCTGTCCTGCTGATTTTTACAAGATACATGCTGTGTTCCTGCTGATTTACTCCCTTTGACTGGAAAAATACAATGCAGCATGTGTATTCCCTCTACTTACCTATGGGATGTATCTAGAGTGATGAACTGCAGGTCTGTTTTGGCCATCGCTCTCCTTGCTTCCAAAGCAGTTCTCAAATGATCATAACAAAGTTTGCTTTCAAATAAAGCAGCTAATGGAGAGTTCTGTTTGAGGAGGTGACTTCCTTTTACCTTTTAATTACACGTTCCACCTCAAATTCTAAATGTTCCAAATCCAACCTTCTTGAAAACAAAATTATTTATCTTGCTAGCTCATACTGAGAAAAAGAAAAGGGATGGCATAGGCCATTTTAGGGTATGTATTTGTTTTTAAGCAACTCTAGAACTCCTGTCAGCTGGCAAATGCAAGGTGGATTAACAGGGCAACTGACTGAGTGACAAAAAGGAAGGGAAAGATTCAGCAGAAGGAAATAGAGGCATTGAAATGAGTGGGATTGCAGTAAAGGTCAAGTGCTATGCATCTTCAGAATTCAGGCCTTGGATAATAGCTTTGATTTTGATGCAAAGGATTCCTTGGATAGCATCTGTTTTCTTCCTGAACATTTTGAAATATATTTACATCTTAAATCTATTTTGCACTATTTCAGTAAAGGGGCTGTATTCAAGGGAGATTTACAGTGTGGAATCAGGCTTCTGCTGCTGTTTCTTATGTAAGAGGCAACGTGGGATTTTCTTTGGTACAGCCTGCCCTATTACACAGTGTTGTTCTCCCTAATCACTTTGGCCATTTTAGGTGCATTCTGAACAGAAGATGTGTTTCTTTTTCTTTCCTTTACAATCTTTTATTTCTTTTTATCAGCAAATATCTATTCATTGGTCCTGTCTTGTTGTTTTACGTTTATATGCATTAAAATGTGTGTCAGTCATTACCCCAGGGGTTGCACTTAAATTAGTCTCCTGCATCTAGCACTTTTACTCTTTCTGGTTATTGCATCACCCACTGAGAAATAAAATTATTTTGTTACATAGCAGTTACCTGAAGTTCTGTCCCATAACTGTTTCTTTGTTAAATCAGTCAATTTTTGTAATTAGCTGGTGTCCTGTGAGTTTGACAGAATAATTGAAAACAGAATGTTCTTCTCTTTGACTCTTTTCTAAGAAGAGATTTCAGAATGATTTTGGATAGAGAATTCCCAGGTTTATGAGGCAGAGCTGTATCAGCCTCCCCTGCAGTATAAGGCCAGCACATAGAAGGCAGTTCGTATATAAAAGCAACTTTCTAATGAGCTCTCTTTTATTGTTTTCTCTCCTTGGAGAAAAAGTCTTTGAGCAGTCCTGTTTACTGCTCAATAGTTGTATTACTCTGTAATCGTAATAATTTTTTTATTTCTAAGTACTAAATTGTTCTGTATGTAGGTGTATTTACATTAATTTTCATGTAATTTTAAAATCTTACTGTACATAATGTGATCTCTCATGATAACTTCAGATGTTCACAGCAAAACATTGACGGGTAAGGAGAATGCATTAGTGCAAAACTGAAAGGTAAATTTGGTTATCTAAATTAGGTCTGGATAATTAATGCTGATCTGTAATCTTTGCCTGAGAGGTAAGTAATAAGACTTCCCAAAACAGTTGCATCAGATTTCTAGCATTTTATCCAGCTGGGGGAACCAAATACCAAACACTACTATCATATGACCATATAACCATACAATTGCATAACCACAAAGCCCACTGATGCTTCTAGAAGGACTTGGAGAAGCACGGCTCTAAGAGGTGGTACTGAGACCCTCCTGCATGGAGGAACATGCTTTCGTAGGTGCCTCTTCCCTCTCTAGCAGAATTTGTCCCCTTTGGTCGCCTGCGGCTGCTGCTCCTGCCCAGAGGATGCATCACATCCCACCAGCTCAGCTACTTGCACAGGTGTAGTGTTGGGGGGAATCCTTCGTTTAAGCCTTGTGTGAGAAAAGCACTTCCCCATCGACTGGTAATGGCTTCTGGGAACAATGAAACTTGATGGTGACAGTTTAAAACCAGATTAGGAGCATCCAAATACAGACTTTAAAATGTAGAGAAAATAGCCCGACTTCACTTCCCAGCTATGTCACTTTTCAATTAAGTGTATAACTCTATCCCAGTTGAACAATTAAATATTTAGCCCTTAAATATGGTTTTGTACTGTGGAAAGTTTAATTTGTTTCAGTTACCTGTACAAATAATTCTAATCTACAAATCAGTTGCCTCTGGTCTGACTAACGTGCATGTTTTAAACAGCAAAATGCATGTGTCTGAACTTAGCTTGCACTGTTGAAACAACTCACTAAAATAGGCAGATTTGACATGCACTGAGTATCTTAGATATGTACAGCTGATAACTGAAGTTTATCATACTAATTCTATGTAGTGAAACGTGCATTTTTTCAGCAGAACTACAAAGAATATTAGGATCGTGTCTGAACAAATTACCTGTAATTACTTCCTGTCAACGCAACAGGAAACAAGTTAACCCTCTTAATTCCTTGATTACTGGATGTTCTATTGTCTCATGTAAGGAAGAAAAAAAGACATAATTTATAATCACCACAATTTTGTTTCTGTAGAGCAGAATCACTTCACAGTTGCGTCACTATGTCCTGTGCACACTTGGTGCCTTTTGTTTGTAAATCGTCTCAAGGGAACCTGCAAAGCCACTACTGGCAGTCTCTGATAGAGGCAGAAATTTTATATAGCTCTCATGACAAACCTTTTCCCATGTGTGGTCTGCTTCATGGTCAGTTCCTGGTAGCAGTCTCGTGATAAACATCCTCCATGTGTTTTGGACCTCCTTGTCCACAAAATCTTACCCAGTAGTCTCCTGTAGCACTGCTGTGGATGACAGGCTTAGGGAATGCTTTACCATAGACTAGAGATTTTACACTAGAATCTTCTTTCCCCTTTGAAGACAGAATCCAGTAATCTCCAGGACAGCCAGTAAGTATGACAGGATATTTAATTTCTTTCCGTTATCCTAGCTGAGCAAAGAATATGCTACCAGACAATGAAATGGTGAAGCATCATCAACCTCAACAGAATTGTTACCGAAGTTGCAGTTGCAGAGCAAGAATTCAAGTCTGCTGTGATCTTCCTAGCTCTTGGTCTGTAGGCGTCAACAAGGGCAGAATTTGAATACTTTATGAATCCAGGGACAGCTTTTCCTGTCCCACAGTCTGTTTATGAAACTTCAGGGGGATCAAAGAAAAGTATTGCTTCAGCTTGGGCACAGAAGTGCTAAGCCTGGATATTTAGGATGATATTTTTATATTAAAATTTGTTGTGGGCATACAATATTCTCCCAGGAAACTGGTTTGCTAGTGAGAGCCATGATATCAGATGCAGTGACATTTTGGACTGTCTCTTTTATTAATTCAGAAGTGCTGTAAGTTTGCAGCCTCTTCATTTATGAGGGCTGGGCATTAGAGTTCTAACCGTGGTGGAGATGATGTGAAAGCCTGTTGCACCCTAGATGCAGCTGGCCTTGATAAGTAGCTTGTAGCTGGGCTAGCAGCATGTATCATTCACTTTGTAAAACAGGCAGTTTGATCATTAAAGAAAAAAATCAGACACATACCAAAGTAGTGAAGGAAACATCTGATTCAGTAGGGTGTGTTGAACACTAATGAATGAAACATGCTGCTGGTGGGATCACCGCTCTTTAATGACACGTCATAACTATTTTCACACCATTCATATACAGAGTGTTAATGGCATGCACTCAGAAGAAGCTCAAAAAGAAACAAATAAATTAACAGCATTTCCTCTTGAATTGCTCTTAGAGTTTAGACCTTAAACAGGCAAGTAGTAGTATGAAACTGGTAGACCAGAAGCTAACGTAACTGTCCGAATGGATTCACCAAATGCCTGTACTTAAAAAGGGTTGTGGTAAATTTGTTACGCTCCTATCAAGCAATGAATGTTGTATAGTGTGTTTGTGGTTTTTAGAGTAACCAAGGTGTTCTATAATTGAAAATGTAATTCACTAGTGATGGATCATCAGTATCTATAGCCAAGCAAGGGTAAGGGGTGACACCTCAAATTACGTATGTAACCTAAGGGAGGAAAAATCATGGTGTCACCCAGAAACAATTTCTGGAGGGAAACAGTTTGGGGTGCAGGAGGGTTTGTCTTAACCCCACTGTCAAGGTCTGCTGCAGTATTGAATTTGAATTTGAATTTTGGATAAACTGCAACTAAACTGAGTTATGTGATTATATCAGATAAGACTGGCAGGTTATGTATGCACATAAAAAAACAGTTTGCATGATAACCTATGTGGAAAAAAAGCCTCAGCCTATGTCTTGAATTGCTTGAAAAGTATTTTGCATCACAGCAGCTTAAAACTTTGTTTAGTGTTTAACAAGTACTGGAGCACTATTAGGGTAATCTGTTTACTGTCTGGGCAGGTGATGATTGCTCCCAGACAGGCCTCAGGGAAAGCATGAAGGGGAGCTCAGTGGCAAGGAGGGAGGAATTCTGAAGTTACCTGGGACTGAATTAATATTAAGAAATGCTTCTCAGTGGGGTGGAGTGAGGAAGAAATCTTGAATCTTAATAACTCCCCAAGAAGGGTGTTGGTAGTACAAAAGGGAAGGATTCCCAAAGCTAGGCTCCCGGGATCCCTCAGGATATAAGCTATGCAAAAGGACTGAATCCTTGAACATCTGTGCTAGGAATCTAGCAGCACGTTGGCTGGATAGTGAGGAAGTCGAAGAAACTTCTGGTATTGCGATAAGTAGATTTTGTATGGCTCCCTTTAATTTCTGTCCTGTCTATAACTGTTTGTGTGTAATTCATTTATCTGTTATTAACTTTATATAGAAGACTGTTTCTATTTGTTCTTAATTTGCCTGGATTTGGAGACCCTGAACTAATTCTGAAGTATTACATCCTTTACAGGCATAGTGAGTGAACTTCAAACTGGGATGCTGGACCATTGCCATAATGGACCTCCCCTCCAATATCACTCTAAGTTATCTAAAGGATAACTAAGTGTACCTCCGCTGAGGCATACGGGCTACTCTAGAGATGACAACCCAGAGCTGTGTGTCAAAGAAACGCCTCTGGATTGGCAGCATTAGCCAGGAAGCTCCTTGGTATGCATTAAGACAGCGAGGCCTAGGCAACTAGTAACACTTACTGTTTTGTATCACTGAATCTTGGCAGCTTCATTATGCCAGCTGCTATGAACCATATTCCACAACATACAGGAACATGGATTTAGGGAGATTTTAGGTATTTGATACATAGAGTTGGGCACTGAAACATTCCTAACATACTTTTTTTTTTGAGAGTCTAGTCCTAGGTGATGCAGAGGCTCAGAGGCTTTCAAAATTGTTATTGTCTTAGATTTTACTCATGTAAATTCTTTTACACATTTAATTCTACACGATGAATATTCATGTTTTAACCAAAATTGGGAACTGATATTGTAGCAATTCTGTCAACAACATCAAAGGTATAGAATAATCAACAGTAGCCTCTTTCAATACTACATCTTTTGGCAACTTTCAGGTAATTTCAAGGGATTAAGGAACAAAATCATAATCAGAGGGGGTTTTATTTTGTTTTTCCCTTTTTTTTTTTTTTTTTTTTTCCTGAACTTGAGCTGGAACCATGCAAACTCAAATCCTAAGCAGAATTGATCTTGATAAATTGTGAAGTGTCTCTCCTGTTAAAATGTCTCCTTAAGGTTTCAAGTGCTTCTTAGTCTTCATCAGACTTGTTCTTTAAAGGTTACTTGTTCAGCCAGCAAAACCTCCACATTGCTTTTTCCCTATTTGCTCTCTCTTTCTCAGTTCCCTTTTTCTTCCCATCTCATATTTGCAT
>VXAV01004555.1:310698-325004 GCA_013399715.1 Alectura lathami
TCAAGTATGGCAGGTCTGTGCTGACTGCCCAGATGAAGGACACTGCAGGTACTCTCCGCACAGATGTTCCAAGTCCATTTCCTCTTTTACTGCTAGGGAATGTCAGACACAATGCCATTCAATCCATCTCTCTTCATCTCTGCAGCATAGTTATTGTCTTAACCTTAGGCCTTCCTTTCTCAGACAAAAGAGTAAAGTACCCCAGCTTTGCACAGATGGGTTGTCAATCCTCTACAGAAAAGAACTGCTCTTGTTCCTGCAAGAAACTCCATGGAATAGTGGAATTAAGCTAGTCTGAAAATGCAGCTTCCACCGTCTTCTCTCTAACAGAGAAAGAAAGATCACTGCTGGACTTAAAAATTCAGCTTTCCTGCTTCAAAGGATTTTTCTTTTTCTTGTGTTTCACTCTCTGTCCAAAAATTCCAACTAAAAAATTCAGACCTTTTACAGTTTGTGGTAATGACCATAATAAAAGCACATTTCATGCTTATTCTTCAGTATCAAGTAAATAAAATATCCCTTTACTAACTTTTCTCTTTATTTTTGAAATGTTAGATTAGTCATTATTAACCCAAACCACTGTTTGAAAACATTAAATGGCTGTCCCCCAAAAGTAAATGGAAACTATCACAAAGACTCACAGGACACTGCAACAAATGAAGCAATAATTATTATTCTAGTGTACATTTGTATATTTTGGGATATGCTGAAAGCTGTGTTCTAATATGTTTCTTCTAAAGTAATTCAGAAGAAAATAAGTGATTTGGGGAATTTTTTAAACTACTAATATGTAGCTTAAAGTTGAATGTATGAGTAAATATGTTCAGTAAAGAAACAAGCAAATACTATCATTAATTTTAGTCAACATGCAACAGCTGAGGGGAATTATAAACCAATCCGTAACTTCCACAACAGACATCCTGCTCTGGAAAACGCCTGGTAACTTATGCTCATCAATACAGGTCTATGTAACGCAGGTATTTTCAGATTTATACCAGGGAACATGAAAATAAATGATAACCTCTCAATGCATCAGTCATTTAAGCCAGCTGGTAAAGCCCCAACCTTCAAATGAAAAAATAATCATGAGAAGTGTCAATCAAAGCAGACAGAGTCTATTAACAACCTGAATGCGGTATATCTAATCAGGTTTGACTGGGCTCTGTGAACACGTCTTCCTGTGCTTCAGCTAGAAAGCCATCTTCCTAGAAAGCCATCCTCAGGGCACAGCTAGTTTTCTGCTCCTGCTGCACTGCCTTAATCAGCTAAGAGGTGGAGGCTCACAAGATTACAATGTTATATTTCCTGAATTACTAGATGTTTGCTTCATTCTTCTCCCGCAAGACTATTTACCCTGATTCCATCTCCGCATTAAATGTTTTCAGACATGGGGTTATTTAGGCCTTAGTGAAACAGAATCCATTTTGACTGTGATTAGAGAGCGCACCTCTGATCCCTGGAAAGCAGATGGGCTAGTTTCTGAGTTAATGCTAATTAGCCATTTTTGTAAGTCTTCAGACATTGCTGGAGTAGTGATGGCTTAGATTTGGAAAAGATGTTTGCCCAGACTAATAGCTCTTCCCGTCACCATCAGAATTATTACAAACTAGTCCAAAATTGTTATGTGTAGAATTACATTTACATTCATGACAATATGGACAATAGCAGCTTCATACACCTGGTACCCTTGCTGGTTCCAGTTAGAGTTTTTCCTACAGCTGGTCTAAAGGTGTGGACCCTAGAACAGCAAAGTAAAATTTTCTGCAAAGTGGTCAAACAGGAAGAATTTGCTATGAAGTGTAACTGTTTAATAAAATACTCTAGGCACAAAAATGAAGGTAAAGCAAAGAGGCAAAGTATTTTTGAGGCAAGTGGTACATTATTTCTAGAGTATCTGTAGCGCATAAGTTTCTGCAACAACTTCTGACAGTTGAATGCAGTGAAAATGCCCTGTTGCTTACAATGAAATAGTTCAAAGAACTAAAAGCTAAAACAATTTTATTGAGGGTGTGAGACGGAAAAGAGCCTTTCTTCATTGCAAAGATCTCTATGGAAAAGAAAGCAAGCCATGCCAATTAGTGATAGCTGTTCACCACTGCTTAACCATAGATGAGATGTTTTTTTTTTCTATTTCTCTTCCATTTTATTTTTAAAAAACTCTGTTGAAACTGTGGAACTTGGGAAACAAAATGAATGCTGCAATTTGATCTTATGGAAGTGAGCATATTTTAGTAGATTTGAGATCAGTTGTTTGTATCCTGCTTTTTTCAAAGAGACACACAATATTTGGGAGCAGAGCATACAGATAACTCTCAGCATAGTGGAGACCTAAAAGCTACTATCAAATAGAAAGAAAACCAATGTCATCTTGGTTCAAATTCAGCGTGTATGAAGTGTTTCATTAATATATATATATATATATCTTGTTACAGTGTTGCATACCTGACAGAAATCAAGAGTTTTTTTTAACGTGTATGCAGTCTACCTAAAGAACTGCCACAGCTTTCAAAATGCCTGGCTGTTAGCATCTAGGATTCTTCAGAAGCGACAGAATCTGGAAAAGACGTAAATGCTTGGCCGTGTCGTGGTAGCGTCCCCACACACGCAGACCACCTTCATGTCTCACCCAACTGCCTTCTGCAGCCAACGCTCTTTGCCAGACTTGGTGTACGGTCACCATCCCGTTTCTCAGTAATGATTGCAACTCACAAAGGACATGATTCACCAAGACCCTAAAGCTGTGCCTCAGTCTTAGAGTATTTGCATTCCCATTGATTTGAAAGAGCTGCTAAGCATCTGAGTCAGGGCGAATACTTGCCTGTGTAAGCCTAGGAGTATGATTTAAACTCCTGAATTGGAGTCTGACAAAGGGTAAGTGCTGTGTTCCCTTACAAACTTGTTTTATCATCATTTTCAGGGAGCAGTGAAACCAGCCTTACTTTAGGTTCAGTAGGTGACAATGGGAAATCATTGCTTTAGGGTAATGGGAACCACGTAATCTCTCTTCCACATTCTCTTGGAACTTTACCAACCAGGAGCACAATGGGGGGTGGAGGGAGGAACGCCTCACATCCCGTTGTCTGAACAGGACTCGCTGTTCCCTGTTGAACATCAGTGTATGTTTTTCTAGCTGCTTACAGATTCGTCAGCTGGAAAGCTGCTTCCTGCCAAAGATGTTCTGAGCGTATGGGTAGTGAAGAAAATTTGTAATACATCTTAGCTTAACACATCCCAGCAACGCAGTCTTGCTCCAGATATCTCAAAGTGATGTACAAAAAGTTTTATACCATTTTTAAAGGCACAAAACCCATGTTGAAATAAGTTCTCCAAAAAATCTCTAGCAGTCAGCTTGCTTTTTTTTTTTTTTTTTTTTTTTTTTTTTTTTTTGTGGGAGGTTGCTTGTGTCTGGTTTTTCTCCTCCCTGGACATGACAAAGTGGAACGGAAGGGAAACATTTTTTGTTTCCTTTCTGAACTTATGTTAACAACTCGCTTTCTTCCAAAAACAGAAGAGGGTTTCAAGACCATACAAACATTTTTGCTAAGCTTTAAATGCCCTGAAAACAATGTCAGGCTAAAGCAAACAAGGTCTGCTGAGGAGAAGCTATTTTTATTAGGATGTTAGCTTCAGCAGCGCCGTGACAGTGTGTGTCACTGTGTCAGCATCAGATCGGAAAACCTTCTCAAGCTGCCTCTTCCTGTGTGATGTTGAAGGAAGACTGTTTCAAAACTTCATTCTGGGAAGATTATTCCTCGTTGGTATCTCAGGATCAGAACACATATGTGCTCCATGTCCTCTGCCTCCCCGGGGCAGGCTGTCTGAGGTGCCAGGGCAGTTGTTGGTCAGTCACTTCGGAGGCCTCTCCTGAGGAGAGCAAGTGGGTTGTGGAGAGAGAGCTTCAGCCTTCATCTGAGCCTTTATCAGCAACAGATTTGTTTTTCCTACAGATTCCTCTATTCTTGCCACTATTCAGTTTCAATTCCACCTTGACAAATGCTGTTACAGAGGAGCCATCAGCACTGGTTTCAGTGTTTCAAGAACTACGTTTCTTGAGCTTCTAAAAACAAAATACACCTTCAGTGGCAGTCTGATAATACCCTAACACCAACATGACTTTTCTGCAGCTGCATTGGTAATAGCAGTGGGGGGAAATGAAGAAAGAGCCAACAAGGGAAGACTGCTTTAGACCGTAAATCTGCCTTCGAGCACCTCCCAGATCCAGTGTGTTTGGATCTGCAGTGTACATGGCAGTGGTTTGTCCATTCTGACCCTGTCTTGCACGTATCTCTGTTGACCGGATTATGTTAGCATGAGGAGTGATTCTGTTTTGCCCCAGGAGATTCTTGAGTTTTGAGAGGAATGCTGTTCCTGTGCTGTTATGCAGTGCAACACAAATGGTGTTTTAAAAAAAAAAAAAAAAAAAGCCATGAATTTTGATCCACCCCACTCTCTCCTGCAAAAAATTGCTTTTCTCTGCATTAAGTTTTGCGTTACATTGAAAACTCTCAGCAATAACCTCTGAAAAAACAGCCCTCCACTGCTTCTCTGTTGGCAATACCTGGCCGTTATGCATCGCGTGTGTCTCAGTGCTCAACAGCCCAAAGTTATGTGCAGCAATTTGAGGTGTCCTCTTGTAAAAACAGCAGCTCTAGTTTCAGGACTCAGCATTGCCATAATATTGTTTTTACTAGCTCAAGGTTCAATTTCAATGTAATAATAAATAAAAAAGCCCTGGTCATACAGCTCCTTAAATATACAGTCATTTAAAAAAGAAACTGCATAGATAGCTCTTCATGTTGGGGGAAGTGACCATAGGCCATGCAAGTGAGGAAGAAGAGAAAGAGGGAAATGACAAGAACCAGACACCGCTGCCTTGCATGACGAATTTGGCACTCAGCACTGTGTAAGTGGACGGATCTGTTCCTTAAGGGAAGGGGGTACATGCGGTAGCTTCAGGTGCACCATGGCTGGCAGTTCATTTTCTGGTTCACTGCTTTTTAGAATTTGCAGTAACTGAGACTATTTTTGTCTAACTAGTGATAGCTGTAATATTGTTAATAGTTTCTATAATGATAGGGCCAACATTAATATGCCTTCAGTTTAGGGTAGTGAGGGTAGACTATGTCAAAACAGAAGTCCCCTCAGAAAAAGAGCAGTGAATTCCAGTCATTCTTATGCTATGAATTTGATGCAGTCTGTATAGAAATAATGTTATCCTGGAATTGCACTGTCCAGACTATGAACTTCTTGGTCTTTTGAGATAAGCTTAAGTTAAAAACTGTGAGCAGGTTTTGGGATATTTCCCAGAATCTGGCCTCTGCTTCACACAGGAACTTAGCAATGAGTCAGCCCCAACCAGGTACGCACGCAGCCCCAAGCAGTCTCTTTTCACTGCTTGTCTAAAATATTCCTAGCTTCTCTGCAAAGTATTAGCAAGCATTGACTTTAGTTTTGGCTTCTATTTTGTCTTAAGAAACAGTGTCTTGAAGCTTCTTCTTTTCATTATATACATTGATTTGCTAAAGGTTACTATGTTGTGCCTTATTAACTAATCCTCAGTATTTTGATGAACTGGAAATTTGATAGATTAAGGGCTTTCAAACTTTAAATTTTATTTGCAGTTAATCCAGCAGATTTGTCTCTTGGATATTTAACCTTTACTTAATAGAAAAATGATTCTGAAAACATAAATGAAAATACACTGTTAGAGGGTTTTACTAAACTCTACTTTCTAACTACCCTTTGTGAAGATCATCTTTTGTCTGATTACCACTGAGTTTTAAATATCCTCCACCAACTGCTTTACCAACAAAAGGCGTGAATTTCAGTCTTGTGTATTTTTTCTTGGGAAAGTCCACAATTATTTCATTAGTGGTACCATGGAGGCACAATGTTTCCCACTGTGTATATAGGAATGAATGAATTAATTTTCAGTTACAAAGCAGAAGGTAAGGGATAACAGAAGGGAAGGTTATCTTAGAGAGGTGGAAAGACATAAATATTATGAAATGAAGCGTTTTCAAGTATATCTTTGTTTTTCAATTTCAATGTTGTCAAAACTGGCATCAAACTTGTTTAAGGGTTTTGTTTGGTTGTTTGTTTTTTTTTTTTTTTTCTTCCCTTGAGTTTGACAATCCACTTGTTATCTCAGTAATTAATGCTATTCCACCCCAGCCACTATTTTCTTTCTAATCTGGCATTCCCACCATTGAGTCTTCTCAGAGTATTCTCCCTTGGTGACCTCATACATGCCAAATGCTTCATCTGACATGTCAGCAAGGATGCATGACTGTCCCCTCTTCCACAAGCAGTCTGTCTAGTCCTATGCCTGTTTGAGGATGTGGTTTAAAACTCTCTTCCTTTTCTAACAGATAATGGGATGTCTTAATCACTGTTACTCTGTCCTGCTGCGATAGCTCAATCTCAGTGTTACTTCTGTTTTATGTAAGTCATCAAGTGAGATTGCAAAGTCATGCAGCTGAAAAGTAGCAATGAAGCAGAGCCTCCCCAATTCTCTGCCTCTCTTCCCAGTTTCTAGCTGTGCACATTCACATGACCTCTCCCTCAATCTAATTTCACTGATATTCATCTTGGATTTTCAAATTTCTTGTCACTTAGACCATGTTCAATGCATGCCTGTGCTTCATCAGTGTGTGTATCAGCTGAAGTTTACTTTCTTCTCCGTAGTTGTTGATGATTTAATTCACACTCCTACTTGTGTCATTAAAACTGTAATTACCATCCAACCATGCAAAGCATTTTTAGGCAGCAACATGGAAAATAAAGCTACAGTACCTAGTACTACTGCCAAATGCTCGTAGTTAAAGATTTGGAAATGAATCTGTTTCCTAATATCTTTCATAATCCTCCTGGCACCGCCTTATTTATTTCCTGCAGAAAAGGGGGACTTTAACATGCTTGTTCATTGCAAAATACAAGTGGAACAAATTTGAAAAATACATATATTATGAGGAAAAACAAAATAAAAAACAAAACAACTTCAGTGCATGCCAGCATTCCAAAGAGAGAAAGAGAGGTAGTGTACTTTTAAAGCTGATAATACCTTGAAGGCCAGCATCCAGCTTCTGCCTCCAATTCCCGTGTACACCCTCATTGTGGTGTAACCCAGCAGGCAGCTCAGCACCATGCAGCCATTTGCTTACCCCCTCCTCCCAGAGGAAAAAAAAACAACAACAACAACAACAACAAAGAGCTCGTGAGCTGAGATGAAAAACTGTTTACTAAGACAGAAAAAGAAAAAAATAGGAATTATAATAATACATATATATCAGAAGTGCCAAAAAAATGTATACACTCTTTAAGAGATGTTATCTACATATTACTTTTCAAAGTTGAATTGAATTACGATAGCAATGTGCAGGATGACATTCACTCAAAAGACGGCGTTACTCCAGTGTGTGCTGGTGTCACCATGCGACAGGCAGGGCAGTCACAGAAAATGGAGGAAGCACGGTTGTCATTCGCCGTGTCTGGATGCTGATGGTAACCCCTTTAGCATCTCTTGTAACTGCAGAAGTCAAATGTGACTTGTATTCATCTTTTGTTATCAGTATATCTTGAGTATTACAATTTTAATACACTTTTTTTCCTTTCTTAAAGTGTGTATACATTTTTCGGGCACCCTCTATACATATATACATACATACATGTATATATGAAACAAGCAATTGCTCACCACCCACGGACCGGACCGGTGCCCAGCCAGTCCCCAAGTAGCAGCTGCCCCCTGGCCAACTCCCCACAGCTTTAAAAGTTTTTTTGCATGATGCCATACAGTATGGCATATCCTTTTGGCCGGTTTGGGTCAGCTGTCCTGGTTCTGTCCCTTCCCAGCAACTTGTGCCCCCTCGGCCCCCCTCACTGGCAGCACAGTAGGAGAAGCTGAGAAACTGAAACGTCCTTGGCTCTGTGCAGCACTGCTCAGCAGCTACCAAAACATCAGTGTGTTATCAACATTGATTCTCTCCCAAGGCCAAAACATAGCTTCATACCAGACACTATGAAGAAAATCCCAGCTGAAACCAGGACAGCCATTATCAGGCATATATCAATACAGCGGAGCTTAAGCTAACTGTTCCATGAGTCAGCTAAGCTCCCTAAACTGTGGGCCAGTTAGCAATAATTTTGAGTTTGACAGTCTTCCTGTTGGTTTTAGATTTTGCTTCTGGTACAGCTGATTTAAAGAAAAACAAACAAGCTGAAGAAATGTCCCTTTCATGATTTTTCTTTCTGCAAACAGTATCTGTGGTGTTTCTTTGCCCTGAGAGTGCATGTTCTTGTCCCCTGTCTCCTCCGTGGATGGCTCTTTGAGGCTTGGGATCTATGATAAGGAAAGGATGATGCTGTACAACGTTCCTTCCCATCTATTCAAACTTATGTTACTGAAGCATATCCATAGTAGCTCATAGTAACTCCTCTTCCACTGTTGAAATTTCATAGACAATCAGTCCCTCATGAGGCATTCAAAACAGGCAGACAGACACTTAAGGACACCTTGGCTTTCTGATTCCACCTAGCGATAATGGAGGAATTGCATTCACTTAAAATTTGTCATTTCCACTTCCATGTGTAACAGAGGTGCAAGAAATGGGGAACTTCACTCCAGTTGCTGACTAAAATACAGCTTTAGAAGAGCTGTGCTTCTATGGCTCATCTAGGTCTTGGTTACAGACAAAGACTGCAGTCATCAAAGCACAGGGTAAAAAATGGCAGGGACTGACATAAGAGATACTGAGCTTCATTTTCCTTCTTTAGTCATTGATTCTTTCAAACAATGTCAGGGACAGCATCCAGCATCGTTATTTTTTCCTATTGTATTTGAGAAGAGGGTGTAAAATTCCTCAACATGTAAAGAGATTACATTAAAGTCAATATTTCTTTATCAGCAAGGTGGGTCAGTGCTGGAATCGATCCAGTTTGCTTTCATAAATAAAAGCCTTTAGAGGAATTTTCAGCCCGCTCCACCCAGAGAGCTAACACAGCTTTGTTAATGTTTTGAACCCTGCATGGCTCCAGCAGAGAATATCCCATATTTATTGGCACAGAGCCTTTCTGTGGATGGGACCGTAAGTTCTTTGTGCTCAGCAGTCTCACCCTAGTCATGTACTGAAGGAAGCAGCTGACTGGCCTTTCCCTCTCATCATGCCTTTTTACTATCTATCTTGTCCTGAAAAAGTCTCACAACCCTATGAGACAGGTCAATTCAAAACCTATGTTCTGCTTGCTTGTTATAAGAAGTGAAAGGCTGAAGAGGAACTGGTGGGACAGAGCAGTATGAACTGTACATTTGACAAATCAGACAATCGAGCAGACAGACTGGGTCATATCCTTGGGTATGAAGATAGACTCTAAATGTGTTCTTTCTGAAACTAGTGCTACAGAAAAAATAAATACCACAGAAAACAGATGTCTTCAAAAGGCAGGAAGGAAGGAGAAAAATAAATAAACTCAGACCTGCCAGAAAGGAAGAAGGTTGTGACACACCATCCTCACTTTCAATACCTTCCGTTTTGAATCTTCTCCTATCCCTGCTACCAGCAAATCCGCTGTGTCTCAGATCCAGTGAAGGACTTTGGGCTGCTTTAGACAGTAGGACTGGAAAATTGTGTTAAAAGAAATAACAACAAAACAAAGGCAGAGTCATTTAAATGAATAAAGTTTGCCCAGCAAGAGTTTTCCTGTGGATAAGCTATACTAGCATTTGCTAGCTTTGCAAAATTAACAAAATGTCTACAAGTCAAACTGGCTTCTTTCCATACTGCTGAAAAAAAAACTGTGTGTGGAACAAATACTTCAGCTGTTGCTGCAGCATCACACCCTTCTGCTTATGTCCTTTGATGTTTGTGTAACCTTAAATCTACAGCCAATGAAAAAGGTTTTAACTTTTTTTTTCACTAAAAATTTCAGCCTGTGTTTAAAAACAAAACAAATCACAAACAAAAAGCCTAACCCTTTCCCGCAAACAGTCTGACTCAAAAAGTTCTGAAACAAACTTCTTTAAAATCTGTATCTTGTTTTGGCATGTATAGAAAAAAAAAAAAAAAAATCAAAGGCTTCTGTTTAAGTGTATTTCCTTACAATATATACACTATTGCCATATTTAGAATTGCACACAGTATGTCGCTGACATTAACACTTCTGCTTCAAAACCTACGCATGCCTATACATGTATATATGTGGTCCTATATATGCTGCCCATACGGGGGAGTATGGCTATGTTGTTGTAAGGGAAAAAGGGTAAGAACTGTTCTTTTAAAAACAGCAGCAACAAAGCTCAAATATATTTTCCCTTTTTGTCCCATCTTTTGAGTAAAGAAACTTTCAACTGGTCCTTTTTGGTTGGTGCAAAACCAACCAGACCTACATTGAATTATTGGAATTACTACAATGAAACCAACTAGAACTTACTAAACAAATCTACCAAACAAAGGCTTAAACAAGATCACCCAGTTTAGCAGGAATATGGGGAAAAAAAAAAAAGTCTCCACTAAAAGTGCCATTTTTATACACTGCCTTGAAGTAAATAAACTTGGCCTTTAAATTCAATGCAAACAAACTACATTGTCCTGAGGCAGTGAAATCCCCTGGGGGACATCACTGCCTACTTCCAAATGTGAGCTTTAATCAGAGAATCACCACTTACTTGTGGTGATACTTAAGCTCACCTAGATGCTTAAGCACCTTCACTTATGTTCTTGCCGTAAGCAAAGTTTTTTCTGTGTCAGGACCCAATGTCATTGTCCTCTTACACAGCCGGGAAATGAGTACATATCAAACTAACTAGTATACTGAATATTGAAAGTACTGGTAAAACTGTGTAGTAAAATTAACCACTTGTGGTTACGTTGTACATTGGTACGTTCAAAGCAGAGGAGACAACTGTCAACAGGTCATATTTTGAGGTCAGATTAGGAAATTACATAATGAGGAAAGAAAACGTCTTCCATATGATTCCCTGATCTTTCACATGAGCAGTTCTTGGTAGAGTACTTCTGAGTAGTAAAGCTCTTTCATTCCAAAGGAATTTGGTAAAATCTCTCTGCTTGGCAAGTAGGCTTTGCCCTGTTAGCCATTCTCTACCTCCTCAAGCTTGATTCTGCCACTCGCTGTCTCCATGAATCTCTTAAGCAAGCTGAATACTATTCACATGTCATTGTCAAATAAGAAATAGCATTTCTAACTTTGATTCAGGCTCTCAGAATGAATCAAAAGCAAGAACAAAAGCTATAACAACTGTTTAACCAACAGGAAAGGAAATATATAAACCACAAAACCAGGTGCTGGCACTCACATTGCCCTGAATTCTGATGAGATCTTTGGACCAAGGTTTTATAGAAGTTTGTGAATGAACAAGAAAATTAATTCTTCCAGCCATTGCCCTGGCTTTTCTTGACGCATCAGTATTTCAAAAATAAGAAAATGAGGCTTGGCTCTTCAACCAAAAAAAAAGTTGAATTTGCCAAGGACTTTTGCTTTAAGGATACAAAACTTAATTTTGGCAACAAATGGTGACATTTTGTTCCCACTTAAGATGTGTCAACAGCTTCAACTACCAGCTTCCTAAGCAGATTTCTCCTGGCTAAAGTTTCTTTCGTTATTACTGTTCCCAGTCCACAGAGAATACTTCCCCAAAGATATCCTTCAGCTTACAGTCAGAGGCAGCATATAAGAGCTGAACCCTTGTGCAGAACTATTAACAGGGCATAGGAACATAAAAGGAAACAAAACATACATTCTCCTTATAAAAACTGAGTAAAAACTTCCTTCTAAACAAACCACTTAACATGTATGCATACATACGTGCATGTATGCATATATATACATATGCTTTCAGTTTCTCACAGGCAGTTGGGTTTTACAAGGAAAGATCAGGTACGTGAGATCTCTCAAGCTCTGTCCAATCTTGCACTTCTCTTTTAGGCCTGCATCTTGTTTTCAAGACACCACATTACATCCTGTTTCTTCCTTTATTGTCTTCTGTGGGAATACAGCTAGCTGACCTAAACTGGGGTCTGATGACCAAGTGCATCTGTTCTGGGGAATACAGGAAAGGGGAAGAGGTCAAAGCGCTGTTCTGAAGCCTCTAGACAGAGAACCTCATCTTGAGGGCAGCCCTGCTGGAAGCCTGCTTTTGTAGCATTGTACCATAAGCCCATCCACATTACTTGACAAGATATATTCCCATCCTGCAACCCAACATAGGAGTGTATACTCTGTAGTACTCAAAAAGTGCCCTGTGAGAGAAGAGCGGGGGAAAAAAAGAGAGCTCTGCTATAAAATGATGGTAACGTATCATTCTGTTTGATGCTTAAATCCTGAAAAATCGCCCCAAGCTATCAGCGCTCCTGCAGTGCTGGCTGCCCAGCTCTGTTGTACAGGCTTCCCTGCAGCACAGAACGTTGTTCCACGTGCTCTACAGGAAAGTGTGCTTCTCGAAGTGACACGTGATTCAACAGTTTTTGTTCTTGGTTTGTGAAGCTGAGGTGTAGAAACTCATACTTCTTTTAAGTATTGATGCACAGGCAGCTCATGTACTAAAATATATGGTTAAACCTAGGGAGAAGTAACCTAACTGCAGGGTACGATGTACCTTATGGTACCTTAGGTGTCTAATGACCAATGTCAGAATCAGGTCTGTAGTTCATTTGCTGTACAAAAATGGCTGAGGTGAAAGGACCTGCTTTGAGGCAAAAATCGTTCCAACCAACACAAAATGATCTCGTGCAATGTTGTGATATAGGACCGCAAAATCACTTTAACAGTCACCAAGCCTTGACCTGAGCAGTGGTTCTCAAAATTTTAAACTAAATCGATTTGTATTCCAAAGTTTGATTTGAGAAGATGAACAAAAAGTTGAAAGAAAAAAAAAAAAAAAAAATTAAAAAAAAAAAAAAAAAAAAAAAAAGAGGGGGAAAATGTGGATTTTCTCCCTCCCTTGAAATCAATACTAGCAAAAGAAAAAAAAAGTGTTGGAAGAGACTTGAAATCAGAAAATCTGTCATTGGGTCATGAAAGTGATATCCAAAAAAAAAAAAATAATAAATAAATAAAAAAAGGAGATATTGGAAGAGTTCAGTAAAGATTCAGCATCACATACCAGAAGATTGGTGTAGTATAACATGCAAAGCTGCTGAGGTCTTGGGCAATGAGGTGTCTGATGGGTCTAAGTGCCTTTTTCTTCATCAGTCTGTTACACTGTCTGCATTACAATGAATATTCGTAGAGAAGTCATCTTGTCTGGAAAATTTTGTTCCGTTTTTCTTTTGCACTGTGACTTCAGTTTTATGGTTATGCAGTTTTTTGGAGACTTACAGATACTGACTTTTTTGTTGCATGCATGTTGTAATTTCAGTACTTAAAACTGTGTATTCTAGGGATATGTTGTCAAGAAAAAAATCACTCTGGGAGGCTGTTGGGGTGGGTAAGTTCTGGGCTGAGACAGGGCTGTGGGTAGGATTGGCTGCGGCTCTGCCGGGCCAGACCTAGCGCGGGGAAGGTGTGACTCATCGGCTCCACACAGGGACGGGTTTGGAAAGGATTAGGTGAACTAGACTCGGTAACATGAGAGTCTGTAAGAAAAATGTGTGCCTCCCGAACCAGAAAGAGGGGAGGTTTGCTTGCAGCCTGAAGCCTGCTCTGGAAACATCACTTATTTTGGAGGAAAAAGTGATGGAAATTGTGTGCAAATTTATCAGAAAGAAAAAGGAAATGGCTTAAATCATATTTTAAATGTTCCTCCAACTGCACTTCGGTCTTTCAACATACTTTCTGCAAATGCCCATTACAAAGTAAGCTGATTTATTTAACACCGTATTTGACGTGGGGAGTTCCTGTATGTTCAAGGTCTTGTGCTATAGACCAAGATGTCTGCTGATCCTCGGTGTTGTTCCGGTAACGGTTGCGATTTACGTAAGGTATCACGTACGGTTTTTGAGTCCTACTGCTGTTAACATTTTTTCGGGGAATCAAATACACTGCCATCAGAGGCTGCACCTCGAACAACAGGACGTTTATGGTCTAGACACACAAGTTTCATTTTGCCAGTAAGTGTGACAGGACTTGCTAGAGTTCAGTCAGCGACAGTACACGTCTCTCTCTCAGAGACGTTCCTCGGGGTGAATGCTGAGCTGTACACCCGAAACACCCTTCTTTTTTTTCTTTTTTTCCCCTTAAATTCCCCGTTTCCCCGCGCCGCCGGCAGCGCACGCTGCACCCGCTGAGGGAAGGCCCGGTCCCGCCTACAGCCGCAGGCCCCGCGCCCAGCCGCCGGCAGCCGGGCACAGGGC
>VXAV01004555.1:326087-353714 GCA_013399715.1 Alectura lathami
GTCTGCCTCTCGCCCCCTCTGCGGCTGTGGGTGCGGGCTGGGACCTAGCTGTTCCCGCGCAGCCCTCCGGGTGCGGCCACGTGGAGGCCCCGCGTCCCCGCGGGAGGTGCCGTCCTGCTCGCAGAGAAAGGGCCGCGTGCAGCCGTCCTGCCCGGGGGACGGCGAGCGGGCCTTGGTCCTTGGGGACGGTGAGCAGGCTGCGCTGTTGAATCCTGCTTGGCTTGAGCTTGCAGTCAGCGCTGGCAGCGGCAGAAATTGTAGTCGGGCCGTGTAACCACATAACCCTAAGCAATCAAAGGTGAGATCTGGGTGGTCAGGTTTTGTTTGGCTGGAGTATAACGTACACGGAAACGATGAGTGAAAGAAGAACTGATTTCCCCTTCCCACCTGTAACTAATGCTTAACCCTCATCCTTTGGAAATACGTGCTTAATTTTAATACGGGGTTTGGAATAAAACTGTGTTTAAAATCTTCAGTTATCTTTGTCTCTTTTTTGCCTTTGTGGAAACATTCCTATGTATAAGCACTTTCTGAGTTAATAATTCTGTTTTCTGGCACTCTGTCTCTATGTAACAATTTGTTGTGTTGGTGTTTTTTTTTTCTTCGTGTGAAGAGAATATGTCATACTGTAGGGGTGGGGGAGCCTGTGATAGGTGAAGCCTGACACAGCACTGAGAAATGCACAGAGGAAGGCCTGGTTAGTCTTCAAAAATGTGGAAGTGATCTGTCTAATTAACAGCAGTAGTTCTGGGGAGCCTTCCAGAGGGGATGTTCTGGTGTCTGCTTGGGTGGTAGTGGCTGATATAGTAACATTGAAATGGAAAACGCAAAAGAGGGATCCTAACAGGTGTTTAAACACAAAACAAAACATTCTTGGATTTTGCCTAAGAATCGTATTCTGTGTGGACTGGTGAGATGAACTTAAAAGTAGAGTGACTACAAACTTTCCTAGTTAGATGTTTGTTCTAAAATAAATGTTTAAATTGATAGTGTTGCCTTGTAACACTTTATAAACTGCTTCCAAAGCTTTCACCCTTCAGAGGAAAAATGTGTGCAGCCATGTAGTGTATTTAGAGAAGAGAATAGGGCCTATCTGGAACAGGCAACATGAAAGGAGATTCTGCCTGCATAAAAACTTCTCCAGAACAATGATGTTTGTTTTAATAACGTGCCTTGCTTTCATGTAGATTTTCTGTGCTTCCTAGACTGGCTTAAAAAACAGGTACATAAACAGGAGTGCATATCCGCACAGAATCATAAAATGTACAAACAGAAAAGTTGTGGCTTTGAGAAGTGGTGCAAACACATTCATAGAAGGAGCTGCTGTACCTTTGTGTCTCCCATTACAAAGAAGAAAAATCTAGTGAATCATGGTAACTGGGGCGTGTTCCAGAAGCTTTACTTCCTACAAAAAAGCATGGATCCTTATGATGACCTTTGCCTGCTGCAGTGGCTGGTAGTGGTGTGATCTGAAACTAAGATTTATGCGACATAACAGTGCGCATCTTCTAAAGATGCGGCATGGAAAGTCAGCAGGACATGGGTTGCGAATGGTGCTGAGGGCTTACACATCCATAAAGCACTCCCTTTGAATATTCAGTAGGAAGCCTTGGTAGGATACAAGCTTTGTGTAGTTTGAGTTGGGCAAAATAAAATCTGTATACACACGTGGGAAAATGAGTACGTGACAACCTGGCCTAGATTTCCTTTGTGGTCTTCACTAAATAAATCAAGCAACTGTAATTGAGATGCTTACGTTTGTATGACATCATCTGCCAAGCAGTAGCTGGTCCAAGTAGGAGGAACTTCTCAGTTGTGCACGGGCCACATGGACTTTAAGCTTGGGTATATATAGGCCTTGGGGAGGTTTGCTCGGATATGTCTGTTCTCGCTGCCCTGTTTCAATGTCACTTCATCATGATTTTGCCTGCTGTAATGAGTTTGTTCTCATCTCTGCCACAGTTTTTCAGAAATGGAAGTTAATTTGAATATACGATGGGCATTCACTAAGATAATGCAATCTTGTTTTGGAAGTAGTTGCGTTTCATTTCTGTCAGATGGAATGACAGGATGGGAACTACACAAGCCGTAGTAACTGTGGTGAAACTTGGTGGAAAGGTCATGGCATCTTTACAGACAACAGGGTAGAGCTGGGGCCAGGCAGGCGTGTAACTGCATGTGTGAGCAACAGAAACTGTATCAGAACAAGGAGCCATTTTCTTCACAGTTTGACAATCAACTGTCAGAACACTTGCTATTTTGTACGTTTCAGAATGTTTCAGAATTGTCAAGGAAATGTATTCTTGACACACCTAAACGTCATTAGAAGCTTCAAAGAAAGAAGGCTGAGTTACAGTCCTGTTTCCCTTGTGTGGGTAAGCCTTGCATAGAACCGAGCTTCGAGTGCAGGGGGAGTTCTGAGAACACTGAGAATGCATGCCTTTGGCGAAGCAATTTTTTCCTAATTTAAAGAAAACCGGTGTCACTTCCAGTTTTTTTGTGAGCATCCAACTTAGACAGCAAACATAATTTGAAATATGACTTTACTAAATGGAAAGTATTCCTCTTTGGGGGTGGGCTGCTGAAGTTACCTGAAGTGAGGACTAGTAACCTTGGCTTGCTGATAAGGGCTTGCTGGTCTGGAACAAATCCAAATTGTTTTTAGTTCTTAAATTACAACTGAGATACTATTTGAAGTATACCTAACAATATGCGATGAGGAAATGTGGGCCAGTTAGGTGAAGCTAATAAAAAAAGCACAATTTTTAAGTTTGAAAAACCGATGGAAGTGCTGGGAGCAGGGTTCTGCCTGTGCTGTGATCTAGAGGAAAGAAAGGTATACGCTTCCTTTGTCCAGCTGCTCACAAGATTGCATGCTACTGCATCAGTACCATTTCTCTAGCTTTTTTTTTTTTTCTTTTTTAATGTAATATAAATCTGAGGAGTAAAGGAGAAAGAGGAAAAAAATGGTTTAAGTCAGATATATTTTTTGTTACTTCTTGTGATAACCCAGACCCTGTACAGACTTTAATGCCCACAAGCTGGAAGTCAGCGTGAAAAACTGGGAAAATGATGGTTTCCTGATGCCTGTCTCAAAAGCTTATGAGAATAAGGGATGTTGAATTTATACATAGGGTGTTATATCGTGGGAACACACCTCATTACATTAGAAATGTTTTCGTCTTCTAGGTATCGCATTGTGCTGCCTCATCTTCTGGCTTGTCTCTTGCTGCAGAGCAGGAATGACTCAGCTGCTGCTGACCTCCGAGCTTCATTCTTACCCAACTATCACTGTAGCTTGCTGCTTTCCAGAACAGTAGGATGAGAACAAAAAGAATCTGCTGGTTCTACTGATGCAAAACCGCTATAAAAACTGAGGAGCCTCTTACAGAATAGATACCGGGTTGCCTGCATGTAGGTGTTTTTGTCACTACTGCTCTGTCGACAGCACGATTGGCGTAAGAAATAATGAATGTATCTTAATCATCAGCAAAAGGAACCTAGCCAACCGTAGACCAGTTAGCTTGTCAGACATTTTTGGCAGTTGTGAAAATCAGTAAAATGAATCTCCAGTGGGTTTTTCAAAGAGCAGTGCCTTGCTTTCACTTTCAAGGCATATGTTTGTGGTGCCTCCATCCTTCCCTTTTTAACCTGTGGGCTGTTCTCAGTACTAAGTATCAAGTTTGTACAGCATGGGGGCATGGACTAGAGGTGAGAGAGAAGGATATGAAGCTCTGTGAAGAGCTACGGAAAGCTGTAGTCCTTATGCATTCGATTCAGCGCTTGAGATTGAGTTTAGTAATTAGTATTAGGTAGCTAAGTCACTGTTGAATTAAGGTAGCCTGCATAATAATGGAAGTTAGTGAATGGCTATGTTCATGGCTGAAAGTCATAAATCAAATGAAGTCCTGTAAAAGTATTCATGTGGTTAGACTTTTCCTAAGATAAAACTTACTCTTCAGAGTAAGTATGTGAAGGAAATTCTAATTTGTGTAGAATTATAAATGTAGTCCTCAACAGAGAGCTTATGCACCAAATTGTGGTTCAGTGTTTCTGCATGTAGTTTATTTCTCAAGTTCTGCATTGCAGCTCCTAGTAAATAGTGCTATAATAAAACCTGTGTTCCAGATGGGTGCTCTCATACAGTGTTACATGCAAAGATAACACATCTCAAGATTACTTGATCCATACCACGTTTATAAACTGATCTTTGTGCATCTTTATTACAACTGTGTTTTGATTTATTAATGGATGAAAATAATGCTTTGCATTCTGAAGGATAACTGGATAGCTGGTTTACAGCCGATGATGGGGTATCTATAAAGAGTTCTACTTCTATCCAAGCTAATTGTGGGTGGTAGCATGCAGCCATACCTAGGCTGGAGTATCAAAGCAAAACAAAGGAAAGATATGTGTAATCTTCTTTAAAGTAGCCTCTCATAGATGTTACTCAATGTGATTCTTGATGTGGACTTTTTGGAGTAACAGTTATGTCTCTTAATACTGATTTGCATTTTAATGGTGCCAAGTAGTGCTGTATCCCAGGGTTTGGGGTTGTTCACAGTAGTAAGCATAAGTCACTTATGCAGCTGGAAGCTGCATTTGACTCATACAGCAAAATAGCTGTAGTAATGGCACAATGAAGCGTTCCCTGTAAGGGGGAAGAGCAAGCAGGTATGCAGCTTACATCTGATTAAGTCTTACTGTGCCACCCTAGGCTACCAGATACAGAGCAGTACAGAGGAGCTTCCTTACTGCCAAGTGGAACATTGTACTCTGGTTTAATGGATGGTTGTATTACTTCTCAAGGCTCTGTGTAATTTATATAATCCATTATTGTAAAGAAAGGCCTTTTTTCATCAGGCTCCAGTACCCTGATAAGTGCTCTCTCTCTCCCGTGGAATGCAAGCCATATCATTTTGGCTGTATCTGTTGGCCTGTTCTACTTGCAGAACGTTTGCAGAAGCATTTTATTTATTGGATAAATAAAATGAAGAAGATGCTATCACAGCCTAAAAGTACATTTCCAAAATGTACTAGCTTATGTTAAAACTTCACAAATACATTACTCGTCTGCAGTCCAAATAATATGGTAGCCTTGCATTGCTACATTTTTGTGCTAAAAATAAAAACATTCCCATTTATATAATACCTGATGTGATGCATAAACAGGGTCGACTTCCTGTCATTCCTGTTCTGTGTATGAGGCATTTGTCTGGCAGAAATGTTGAATTGCATTGGCAGTGCTTGACCGGTTCAGTTCTCAACACTCTTGTACCGTATATTTCCATTAACTTCAGTAAACATGCAGTAGTTACAGCAGGAAGTATGTACAGCACTTAGCTTTTTAGTCCAATACACCCGTACCTGATTTCTGAATACTTACGGCATTCTAGACTACTATTCCATTGGCATGTAATCAAAGAAAAACAGCCTAACTTGCTTCATGTGCTAAAGCTTTGTGATGTTTTACACAAAGTTGTTGTCTTTGTACTACAAGCAAGAGACTATGTTAAGTGTGTAGCATACATTTATGCATCTGCATCTAGCAGAGTAAGGTGCAAAGTCCCAGCAGAAGTTCGTTCGTGGTGTCTTAGGGCGAAAATTCTAACGCTGACTTTCACCAATCATGTATGTTCAGTAGGAGGGAGGAGAAAGGGGGGGCTTAATGCTGACTCTTAGAAGAATGGATTAGGATGAGATGCTTTACTAAGAATGCAACAGCTGTACCAAATTTGTATTCTGTTTGCATTAGACTTTGTGGTTCAAGTTAGTTCCAGTAAACGTGCTGGGCAACGTAAAAATTCTTTCCTTGTTTTTGAAGAGCATACTTGGTCTCCTAGTGTTGCCCACAGAAAGTGCCCACTTGGCAGCGTGCAGCGGCTCCGTTAGCCTGGTGAAGGAGTGTACCATCACGGTTCTTCTTGGCCGTTGATGCTCAAGGACACATCTCATAGCTGAACAGTTCTATAATTTAAGCCAAGAACACCTTAGAAAATGTATGGATTTAATACTTTAAATGATTTTTGGTTGTTGTTAATTGGACAGTTGGCAAATCAAAATGGTATTTTGGAAGAAGACAATGTACTGCTTCTTAAAGTAGTAACAGAAGTGAAAAATACAAATTACTGCTTTGGAGAAAACTTACTTTCTACAAGTTAATTTGCTGGAATTTACTCTCTTACTGTTCTGTGATGGGTAACTATAAATTCAGAATATGGAGATGAAATTCAAGGCAAAGAATTAATCACATTTTGTAAACTAGGTCTTCTCAGTGGGAAATGGTGAGAGGAGTGCATTGTTCTTCAAATAAAAGGAATGTATTTTGACTATGTAAAAATATTAACTTTTCTGCTAGATCCTTGCCTGCATCTTAACAGATGTGTGATGCAGCAGTTCCAAGCAGTGGCTGAGTAACAATGAAATACCTCAAGTGCTCTGCTGTTTTGTAGTCTGTACATCAGTTACGTGTTTTTTTTTCTTTTTTTTTTTCCTTGAACATAAGCAAAGCATGATCCTTAACACTTCTGCCTCACAGTCCTGTTACCAGTAGTACACTTACATTTACATTATGAAAAACAAAGAACAAGCGTAGGTAGTTTAATCAGAAATTGGTAGTGACTTTAGTTAATCACTAAACGGGAAAATATGGGGAGAGGGGGGTATTTCAACCTTTATTACTCAGGACATGAGGTTATGAGATTTTCTGTTCATTGGAGATTTTTCTGATCAGGAGCAGTGGTACAGCTGTAGCTAGGTTTGGATGCCAAATGTGGGATTCAGTGCCAAACAGACAACCTACATACTGAAGTATTTTGGTTTCATCATAACCTGACAGGTGGCTTGACAGGAGATGGCATCCTATTCGCATGACTAAATATCATAACAACTTCAAGGACTACGATGACAATCAGAGGATTCACAAGAAAATGTTGTGCCTCTAGAAGTACGGGAAGCCTCAGACTCCTGAACAGGTCACACAAATGTTAGGCACCTTCAGCTGTGGTTAACTAGGGAGTCAAAGTTTGAGTGTTCCCAGGATTAATCTGTCAGATTGGTTATGTTTAATAATATTTTGAACAGAGCTACTTCAAATGTTAAAAGTAGAATCCATTTGGAGGTGTAGATGGACTGAGTTTTGTAGAAAAAGTGTTCAACCCTGACCACATACTGTGTGCTGCGTTGGAGAGCTTAGATACGCCAATGGTGTGCTAAGCAAACTGTCAGCTACAATAGCCAAAGGAGAGGGAAGGGGAGGATAATTTTAACAGAAAATGCTGACTCCACTATCCATGGAATAATAAAACATGTTGCAGAAACTCGTATTTGCTTTCTGTGAACCTTAAATATTTCTGAAGTTGAAACTGTGGAATAATGGTCACAACCTACTAACGACCCCTTGAATTTAGAGGTAGAGCCAGTCCAGCTTTCATTTGGTTTCAGCATAAAACATCTTTCTCAGGTAAATTAGATAAACCACAGTTTAGCAGTGGAAAAATGGCAAGTTATTCACTTGCTTTTTATACATTCTTATTAACTGAACTTTTCTGGCTTCAGGTGATGGGGAGAATGTATCAAAGCAGTGATAAAATGTGATGTTTCTTTACCAGGGCCTTGAGAAGTAACAGAAGCACGTTAACTGAGAAAAGCCAGCAATAGCAGGAGAGAAATAACAAAAAACTATGAAGATAAGAGATCTAAGTGCTCAAGGAGTGATGTAGGAAACAGTAGTGTCCTAATGATCCCACCAGGAAGGATGGTGACCACAGTACTGTGGAATCAAATCAGCAGTTAATCCAGAAAAATCCTTGTATTTAAAGCTGCAATAGAGAAGACGTGGTGATGCTCAAGGAGGTGAAAGGGGAACATCGATTTTTCAGAAGAGGCACTGGAAGCAGAGTGTTCAGAGTTACAGGTGCTGTCAAAGCCAGCTGCTGGCACTAGATCAGGTTAGTACTCTACAACATGTCCTAGGCTGGAGGCATGTAGCTGTAGTGCCGTTTTCCTAGAGCTGGTCCTGCAGTCTTACTCACCACAGTATCTCTCCTTGCTTGTGTCAGTTGCTGTTAGAATGCACATACACTTGTGTGTGGTGGATGCAGGGCAGTACATATAGCCAGCAGCACTTTTAAGGCAAGTTATTGCACTTCAGTTTATTTTAAATTGATTAGCTAAGAAGACAACTCTGCTTGCACTCTAGATTACGGCTATAAGGATTCTCCTTCCTTTCCGCTTTTCTGTCTGTAATCATGCAGTAAGAATAATACTGGATATTAAGTACCACACTTCTATTCAGTCACCTGGAAGTTGTACTCCTTCAGAGTTGTTCTAGTACCTTGTTAAGAAAAGTTTGTTGTTCATTCTGAGTGATTTTTTTGAAGCCAGTGAGTATTTCCGTCAGCCTGAGCAGCTAAGCCATCACAGAGCCCTGTAGTGGGCAGCTGTGTAGATCTCCCTGATGAAATACATACAACTCGGGCCAGGCAGGTTACACGTTATTTTCGGATCTGCGGAGGTGTCTTTATGAACACTTCATCGCCTTCAGCCATTCTTGAGCAAAGATAGCTTTAGGAACCAAGTAACTTGAGATGGGCATGGTTCCAGTAGTTACCTGTTGTCTCAAAAGTTTCTTTCACATCTATAGGAAAAGAAATTTCTGTTCTTGCCTAGGAAGAGGCAGTTCTCTCGATTTATACACAGAACAGATTTGCTAAGAAGAATTTGAATGTCGTGTTGACGTAGGGTCTGAAAAAAAATTGTGGTTCATTAGTGGTTCATTAATTAAATTTTGTATTAAAAGAAAAGAGTTGTATCAATGGTCTAAGTTGTCAAGTAAACAATTTGCAACCTTTTAAATTCTAGAAATAGTCATTAAACATCATAATCTGGCAGGCACTAATCTGGCAGAGCACATGCAAAGGAAACATGCCTCAGCCCTATTTTTTCAAGGGACTTTTGTACTCAGTAGCTTTTGTAAGTTGTTATTTATTTTTAAGAAAAGTGAAAGAAGTCTCAGCGTAATAGTAGGTGTGCTTAATTCCTGTGTGGATCATAGTTATAACAGATTTTTTTAATTGTAGTAATGTAGGAATTAAAGGCACATCAAAGTTAGACCTTTATGCCTTTTAATATGGTGCAATGTCCCAACATACTGCAAGGATCTGGTAGGTATGGTGGTGTAGGTTCCAGCAGGAATGAAAATGCTGCCGCTGGTCGTAGCACCTCATTGCAAACATTGTTGTATTGGGTGTTGAGGAGGGAGTTAGAGAAGTTACTCTAAAGTGACTTCCAATACCAAAGTTGTTGGTTTCTCTGTGTTACTTGAGTGCATTCAGAGGTGGCCAGCTGTATTTGTGCTGCAGCTAAAATACTGTTAGGCTGCAAATCAGCCCGCTCTGGTGTTGTCACCAGAGCAAGGCTTTTTTTTTTTTCGTATGGACTGCAGTGTTTGTGCAGCTGCGTGGTGAACCAGATAGGAGAAGTAATCTGTCTTGAAAATAAGCTTTTTTTCTTTTTTCTGGACTGTTTTTCAGCAGAATCTAATTGTACAGCTGCATAGGGAACAGATCAGCAAACAAATGTGCCGGTATACAAAAACAGTTTTATGGGAATGAGTGAGTGAATGAAGTAGGGGAGGGCAGGACTGCTTTAGGTGCAACACCATCTTATTGAACTTCAGCCTTAGTTCTTAGAGAAACATTTGCTTACTTTTCATGGAAAAATAGAATACCAAAATGCAAATGTACCTGCTTAATCTGTTCAAGTATTTCATTCTCACAAGCACAGGTACTACATGACGTAACAGAACAACAGAACATCGCCACAAGATCAAACCAGCTCCACTATAAATCTGGTGCATCAACAGATGTATTACAGGCTATATACAGTTTATCCACAAAAGAGTGAAAATCAGTTCTTGGGTAAGCAGAGCTAACACTTAAAGAACTTCAGTTGTTTTGATAGATTTATATTATTCTGAGCTTTGAGAAGGATCCTGCATTCAGCAATTCATTACAAGTAATCGCCCTTCGGAAGAAGGCTGCCCAGCTGTTTTCCCTTCAAAATAAAACAAATGCCCCTTTCTGTACAACCGAGCGAGTAGGTAGCGTGCTACTGTGTTTAGGATCATTTCTAGCATGCTTGGGGTTTGGTATTTCAAATACTTCACATTTCAGGTTTTGAAAAGGTGTTCACAATGTGTTTAGTTATGCATAAATGCTTTCTGTGCTCCGTAAGTCTTATCTGGTATTAACTTGGCAAATATGGCTTGGATCAATTAGTTAATGGTCTGCTCTTACAGAGTGCCCCTCCTACTGGGCTGCAGATTCTCAAATGAATGAGTTTGACTTATATCCACAAACCTGTTTCGCTGAATTTGAAGAGGGAAGAAAATACAGGAGATGGGTGAGACCTGAAGTTTGAGATAGTTAATTGTAACTTTTTACATCTGTAGAATGTTTTTGTATTTGTATATTCAGAAGCTGATGTCAGCAAAAGCCTGTTAGAACAAAATGAGACTATTATTTAATTGAGTGCTGTCATGGATTTCTGAAAGTGTCTTTAACAGGAATACGTTCATTTCACTTAAAAGATTTTTCTTTTTTTAAACCACCTTGAAAACGAGTACTAGATTAATAGGAGTTGATATTCTGGCATTTGTTTTAAACTGGAAATTTAGGAAATAAAGAGTAGTTTATTTGAATTTTCAGATCTCAGTTGTTTCTGGACTGAGTATTAGTATGGAATATTGCAGCTAATGGAGTGGAAGTTGTGGGGGACTGCAAGCATTTCTTCTGCATGTAAATTTTGTAAATTTGAGTAAATGTCTGCAATGTAAGGAAGAATTTTAAGTTCCAAGAAGTGTAAAAGAGTGCCTTTATGTAGTCAGTACTTTTATTTCAAGAAATATTTATCTCGCATCTTTTTTTTTTTTAAAAGACATTTCTCATACTGCTATTACTCTAGAAACAAATGACATAAGGGCTTGAATTTTCAGTACTGAACAAAGAGCACATCTTAGTTTGGTAAGAACATTGCTTTGTCTTTATTTAAACCACGCTGATTCTCAGTCCTCTCTCGTTTCAGCTGAAGTGTGTTTGGTATTTCTGTTTGGTGTGAAACTTCTGGTTGTTGATGAGGTCCTGTTAAGGCACTTTGGTCCTTGTGGCTTTGAAGCTGAGAAACTAGTTTGAGGAGTCTAAGCTATTTTTCAAATAATTTTTGAAAATTTTTCAAATAGTTTCAAGAATTCTGACCTCTGTAGATAGAATAAAAAGTAGAACATTCTTGAGAGAAAGCATGGAAAGAAAATCAAACAAAAAGAGAGAAAATAAAATAAATACTTGGAAGTGTGGAAATCTCCTGCGTGTGTTACAAATGGTGCTGATCATTAAAATTGTTGGGAAGAGACAGGAAAAAGGGGATGAGGGGGAGGCTGGGCACTTAGACTGGTCATTGTTGTGTACTAGCAAAGCATGGGTTGCAAGCACGTGAATGATAGAGCTGATTCTCAGTTGAGTTGAGTGTTATCTGACAATGGTGTTGGAATCAGAGGCTGCTGTTTTCAGCAAAACCTAGCTATCAAACTAGTTTTCTGCTTTCAGTGGAGCAGCTGATGATAAACAAAAATGTCCCCCAAATAATGTTCATGTCCCAGGCTTTAAATGAAGTGTTGTGAAAAGTAAACTGCTACAGGTGTAAAACAGAAGAGCGGTTCAAATAGTAGGCACTGTGGAAAGGTGTCAGGAGTTCAAGGGGAACTGAATGCAAGAGGCTCTAAAAATACCGGCTTTGGTCAGAGGTGTATTTGGTTTAATGGAGGAAATGTCATAGGGAACGGTGTACCGTGAGAGAGAGAGAGCAAGTGTTCCGTACAGAGGAGCTGACTGACGCTGACGTGCTGCTCGGGTTCCTGACCCCAAGCCCCCACGTGAAACCCCTGTCCGTGGGTGCGCGGTCAGTGCCGCAGGTGGTCTGAAGGCTTCGCCTGCGCTGGTGAGCGAGGAGGCGCTGGGATGCAGCTGCATTTCCGTGACGTCCGTGGATGTGGCAGAACCGTGCGTCTCACCGCTGTACGTGTGCTCGTCTGTTCTGACTTTGAAGCCTGGCCTAGGGCGCGGTTGTGCTGCTGCCTGAGCGCGTCCCAGGAGACGTGCCTTGTGCTGTTGGCAGCTCGGCGCGAGGCAGTGGGTGCTGTTGGTTCCCACTCTGGCCTGCGGGTTGTGAGTGCTGTAGTTCTGACCCCAGCCGCAGCCCGAAGGGGTTTGCCCATGTGTCTGTCCCTGCTGGTGCCCAGGCATCACTGAGCTGCTGGGGGAAGGAGGGCAGGCATCAAGTAAAGGCAAAGGCTGGCAGCCACAGTAGCTGGAATCTTTTCCACCGTTGTAGCCTTGTCCTCAGGCTGCCTTTCCATGCTCTTTTGAAGGGATTCAAGACTCTTAATGTGTTTATGCTGAGATCAGCTGTGTACAATTCTGTGCCACTGAAGTGTAGCAGATTTGGACTTCTGCGTTCTGGTATTTTATACGTATGAGTATTGACTGACATACTGCCTGATGAGAGTTATTCATGATTGCCTAGATGTTAATGAAGCTTGTGTAAAAAAGAAACAAATAATCTACTCTTAGTAGTCCTGTTAGAGACTTTTTAGGATGTGTATGTTTGTTTTGTGTCTTCTGTAGTGTACGAGTTGAAACAGAAGATACAGAAAATTATATTAGACTTAAAAATACTGTGCCTGGGCTATTGTGAGTTTTATTGAAAACAAGCATCTAAATTGATTTTAAAATAAGTGTGATAATGCTCAGCTCTTGTATTTGAGCAATGAATCACGATCGAAGATTACAAACGATTTTAACCATTAGGGCATGGAGAAAAGGTACCATTCAAAGCTGGATACCACAATTAGAGATGCATGACTGACGTTTCAAAGTAATGTATTACTAGTATTGTGTGAGACAGTCACATGAAAAAGATCATGAGGTTGTGAAAAGGATTATGATCATGCTTATCATGCTTTAGTCATGAATTTCCTGGTGGAGACATTTTAGTCTGGTTTGTGCTTGTTTAAACCAGAATAGCTTGACTTTGATTGGTCTGGGTATGTTACTGTTACGTGGCAAAGGTGTCTGACCTGCAAAAGTCGTAGCTGCTCTGTGTAAGTGGATTGTACTTTGGGTTGAGATGTTCTTTTCAGCACTGAGAAAATAAAGAAATAGTAAACAATTTGCTAATGCATTACAGTATGCTGCATGCACTTACCTACTGCTGCCATCGTCCGTGCAAGCATATGTACATTCATCTTTCTCCCAGGGCTTTCGTTTGTCTTGTGTGCATCTTAACTTCTTTCTCCAGCCCTTGAACCCACTCCTCACATTAAGGAACATTCCACGTTGTAAATCCTCGGGTGATGAAAGTCAGCATATTCCTATAGGAATGTGGAGCTCTGCCGATCTGTCGACAGCCACATGCCTGATCCGGTACCTTTACTGCCTAAATGTGTCTGCTTACAGGGATGATGCAACCACAGAACCTGGGCTCCCAGCCTGTGTGAGAAAGAGCACATGGTCTCTATTGAGAGGTCAGGGAATGGGTTTCCAGACAGTCATGGAGTCTGGGGGTTGACTCAGTCCAGTGATTATTGGATAAAGGTTTGTAACCAGTTTCTTTCTACTCCACCAGCAGCAATTCTGTACTTAACTGTTTCACAAAGGAGAGTGGAAAAAGCTTCTAGAAGGTGCTTTGAGATGCTTTTAATGTTTCCATATTAATCCCAGTGGTATATTTGTAAGAACATTACAAATGCCTTGAATAGACTGTGAGTGAAAAAACACAGTATGAAGGTCATTTCGGTAAATGTTGAACTCATCATACTGAGCTTCCTGAAAATGTTTGTCACAGCCCTTACCACAGTCACTGGAATGCAGGTGCCTGAACTGGGGACAGACCGTGCAGTCCTTCCAGACTGGCGACAGACCAACTGTTCATGAAACACACGGCAGTGTCAAACCATTACCCGTTGATCTTTCCGATGTGCCTTGAATCAGTTGTGAGACAGATGCCTCCAATTGACAGATACTCTTCTGGTCTCACAGCTGTAACTAGGTCAGTGTTGCAAAAGAAGATTCTGCTTTTTTTTTTGGTACTCCCAGCTGTCATTTCCTCCTCAATCATATTGAATATGTCACTAGCTGCATGTAAAAGCCCTACTTCTGTAGTCAACACTTAAACTGTTCACAGCAATTGGTAAGCTCCATGCTTTTCCTCTTTTTGTCTGTTCCTTTGCTGACAGAAGGGCTTGACTATCTGCTACATGTGTCTAGGAGAACTGTTGTAAACGATACACATTTTACTTTGCCTTGTGCCAAACAGTACAAATTAGGTGTTGCTGGAAAGCCCTGGCAGTGTTTGGGTGATGTTTTTAACATGTTTTTTAGAGGACATATCTGCCCAAAGTAAGTCTCTAGAATGCAGAAGTCATAAAATGTAGTTCTTGGTTTAGCTTGAGCTTTCTAGTTCGATATTATCTTAAAGTAAACATGGATTCTTTAAAGTTCTGTTTACAAAAATTCTTCAAATATCTGAATGTATTTTTGTTAGCAGATTTAAGAAAACTAAAGCTGTCATATTTTATGAAGTAGTGAATTTTTTCAACTCTGAGCACATGTTAAACTTGTGCTGTCTTCATCATTACCTGATGCTGAAGATTAAGCTATGTATATTTAACACTAAACAGAGAGTGAGGTTGCTTTGATGTTATAATTTCTGAAAAACAGTGCAAGCTACTTTGAGTTAGAGTGTGTCAGCATAACGGTATTCTTTGAGTTGCCTGAAGAGGGATGTTTTCTATAGAACCTTATTTTTAAATCAACATCCACGCAGATCTTTGCGTTCAGTAAATTTGTGTAAGTAAAAAGTACTAAAAATAAGAACAATGTCAACTAGCAATACACTGAAGTTGGTTAATGACAACTTATTTTTAAATCATTAATTACCAATGAAAATTGGGAATTGTGCAGTGTGTGTTTAGTGGAAGTAGTTTAGCAGCACATAAGGGAACAAATGATACTTGAGTTTTCAACTGTGTTGTCTTCCCATCATCACCATAAATAAGAAAATACAGACAAGTATTATTTTGAGTCCGTTTTATTCTTTAACTTGTGCTTTAGCAAGATTTTCAATATTACAGGTTAGAAGCATGGATGCTTCTGAAAACATCTGCAAAAATGTTCTGTTAGGACCGACTGTAAATGCTGAACCTTTTATTGTAATTGCCTCCTGAAAGTATAGCGTATAAGACTACATACCTAAAATACACAGAGCCTGTCTTTACTGTTGGATAAGAGAAGTACATTAATACAATACCTGCGGTAAAGATTGTTATCCTGGTAATGCTAACTTTAAAAAGCTTCGAGTCATTTAGTTGGTGCAAATAACTACTGGAATGAGCATAATACCAATACTGAGACTGCTTTTACACCTAAATGCTTCCCCTTGTGTTTCTTGTAGGAAACAGAGATGAAGGTACACATGCACACAAAATTTTGCATCATTTGTTTGCTGACATTTATCTTTCATCAGTGCAATCACTGCCATGAAGATGGACACGACCACGGTCCCGAAGAGGAACGTGTACACTACCATAATTACTACCAAATCTCAGAGGCACCCTACCACCAGAATGCAGGAACAGAATCTATGCCGAGTAAATTTTCAGCGTTGGAAGCTGAAAATGAACAAAAATACTACATTGAAAAGATTTTTGATCGTTACGGTGAAAATGGAAGATTATCCTTTTTTGGCTTGGAAAAACTGTTAATAAGCCTTGGTTTAGGAGAGGTAAAAGTGGTAGTGATAAATCATGATGATATTGGCCATGATCATGTTTCTCACCTGTATGCTTTAGAAGTACAAGAAGGAAAGCATTTGCACTCTCATAACCATCCTCATAGCCACTCAGATTCAGAAAACCAAACCACGGTTGGCATGGCTGCGAAGAGAAGTCATAAATGTGACTCTGAGAGAGGTGCAGTAGTGTCATCTATGAAAGGTGATGGTAAGCGAGCTCGTGACCAGAGTCACCATCACCATCACCACCATCCTCACCTGCATCATCATCTTGACCACAACGGTACGCATCATTCTCGTAATGATTCAGTTATTCATAATGAGCACGGAGAACAGAGCCACGGACCTTCGACAGAGACAAACACAACGCAGGACCAGCGGGAAAGGAAACAGCGGAAACAGAAGAAGAAACGAAAGCAAATCAGCGAGGCTTCGAGGGGTACTACACAAGACTATGCTCCAGAACACCATCCGGGTGATCAGTACGAGCACAATCGCGTTCATAAACATGATCATGCACACGATGCATCTCACTTGCATGTGCACCATCACGAACACAGCAGTGATCGTCCCAGTGGTCACGGACATCAAGATTCCAGTCTAGGTAATGATGATGGGCATCACCATACCAGCAAGCGAGAGGCATCTCGTCAGCAGACGAGCGTGAGAAAACACACTGCTTTTTCAGCACGTGGTCATAAGGATCATAACGAAGATGAACGCGATCGAGAGGAGGTGAGTATGGAGGGGAGACCTGGTAAGCTGACTTTTCCTGTCACTGATAATTGAAGATGCATGCCCACAAGTGAAGCAGAACCAGGTGTTTGTGACAACTGTGGTACAAGTAGGGTGAAAACAGTAAAAGGTCACTGCTACGGCATTGAGTTTACTTCACGGATTTTCATGTCTGCCTGCCCATCACCAACTTTCTCAGGTGCCCATTTATGTCTGTTTAAAGGGGATACTTCAAGCATTCTAACATACCTTGCTTTCAGATGGGGTTTTTTTGTTGGTGTTTTTTTCCCCCAATATTCACGAGTACCCTTTTTTCCCCTGTGATTTCTCGACTTCTTTCTGAATCTAAGAATATTAACAGTTTTGGAAGCTTCACAGAGACTTTTTCCTAAGAGAAACACCTGTGTATTTTCAATGCGCTTGTTTCTTTGTCCTAGAAGATTGTAAAGCAATGCAGGTGCAACTTCTGTAGTACTGCGCATGGTGTAAGCCCATTCTTCCATTTTCCTTTCAGCATTCACTGTTTACTTTCCCTCCCCCTCACAGTTAACTACACAAGCAGGATGGTTTGATACCATGGTTTTAAAAGTAGTTGTCAGCAAAAAAAAAAAAAAAAAGGATGGAGTGAGTGCTGAGTTAAAGTAAATAAAAAGGTGAAACTCCAAACACAGAAGGTTAATAGCTAAAGAGAAGTATTAGAAAACCTGCTTTGGATTTATGTTCTTCTATTCCTTTTCTCCTGCTCTTTCTTCAGTGTTTATACTGTGTAATTGTAAAGAATATGGAAACGTATGCTTTGCTGGCTTTTATCACAAATTATATAGGTGTTTGGAGACTAAGTTGCATAATGCAGATATTCTTTTTGTTACCCTCATAAACCACTTAAAGCAGCGTAGGCATGTTTTAGTGTTGATGGAATGTTGTGGGCCAGAGTTCTTTTGCTCCTTCTGTGTGTGTTCTGAAATAATATGCTAAATTTTCCACAACTGTACTTACAGTGAAATAGTTGCTTTCATTTTCATTTCAACATGTTTGTGCCATTTGCTTGCAGTGCTTAAATGTTACTCAGCTGCTACGACACTATGGTCTGGAAACCAGCTCTCCGATATCGCCCGAATTGTTTATATACATGTGTCCTGCTCTGCTCTACCAGATTGAGAGAAGGCTTTGTATTGTACATTATGACGAGCTTGAAGATATTATGAAAAGTAAAACTGCATCAATTGAGAATAAAGATAAAACAGGTGCTTCAGGTAGGTGTGTAACATCTTAAAGCCTGCCCTTCTTTGTTTTTGCATTGTGAACGTTAACTTTTCTTCAAAATTTGAAACATCATACAGCTTAGCATTGACTGCAAGGTAAAGGAATGGTTGAAATTTAATGCATCTCTTAGATGCAGCATGCTCCATTAAGTCAGAAGACAAAGTGTACTTCTTGGTGGCTTCACAGCATCTCCAAAGTAACCATGGCTCAGGGGCGCATATTGTTCTCACCTTCTATCAGGCCTAGCAAGCATTTTGGCCTGCATTCTTCCCACCTATACTTAGACACTGAACTCTTTTACAGTAGGAGCATAGGCCACATATAGAATAATAGTGGCTTGGGTTGGAAGGGATCTCAAAGCCCACCTAGCCCCAACCCCCTGCTGTGGGCTGGCTGCCACCCAGTGGATCAGGCTGCCCATCCAGCCTGGCCTTGAGTACCTCCAGGGATGGGGCACCCACAGCTGCTCTGGGCAGCCTTGGAGATAAAGCAGCTCATGAGATCATCACATCTGCCCACAGGTCGGATTCTTTCCATCCTTTAAAATTTTATGTCTTTAAGTGTGTCTGAGATGGTCCATACATTTGTCTGTAAGTTGGAAAGTTGCAGAGTTACTGTAGCACAAACTTTCTTATTAAGTTTGCCTTGGATGTATTAGTTTAGGCATAGAGAACAGTACCTTCATCAGTACATACACTGGAAAATATGATTTCAGGTGTTTTCTTACATTCTAACAGTCTCACATTATAACAGTGATGCAACTCTGTAAACTCTGTAGAACTGACATACTTTTTTTTTTTTTTTAGTAAACTTGCAACATAGAATGAAGCAAGATACAGGAGCATTTACATAGGAGCATTTACATTGCCATTTCTGACAGTAGTTCCCTTTTCTGACTTCTAATATCAGAACATTTTAATCTGTCCTACTTCTCTGTTAAGCATGCGAGAAATACTCTGTCAAAATCTTATACTGGCATTTTTAACTGTGTGCCTTAATTAAAAATCAGTAGACTCATTTTATTCTTACAATAGTTGTACTCTAAAAATGCTTTTACTATTTTGAAAATACAAATATCGGCTGTCGTCAGTATTGATTAGTACGTAGGTGCCTATGGACACTGTTAGAAATAACTCTCCTGATAGGAGAGAATGCACTGCTGGTAATTAGTTTTAATGACTCCAGCATAATTAAAAAAGATTAACTTGTTATACATAAATCTCCGACAGTGACACAGTATCTCGTTAACTATTAAAAGATTGCTGTAAAGAGAACATCCTGTGTGTTTTACATGGCAGCAGATCATTGGTTTTGTGGGGTAGTCTCGTTGTAGTAAGAGTTGACCCCTGCCTTGCCTTATTACCAGGAGGATTTGTAGAACAGCTGTAAGCATTTTCTGCCAATTAAAATGTTGAAACCGTGCATGAAACTTGTCATGATGCACATGCTTGGAACCAGCTTAATTTTTTAAAAGAATGCATTTTCTTTCTCTGTAACAAGGAAGAGAGTTGATGAATAAGCTTCAACGTTTTAAGAGACTTAGTTTGCAAAGTAAGTGAGCCTTACTGTGGACAGTAGCATACTTTTGTGTCTGTTATTTTGCATGGAAATAACATGTGCAAGTTAATTGGAAAAAATTTGGTTTTTTAAACGTACTAATTTGGCTCTGAAAACAAACAGTAATCCCTCTGAAAACAAACAGAAACACATCAGCTTGATTAGATAATGATAAATCCTGAAATCTAACAATGTCATGTATACTGTTTTACTAGCTAGAATGAGACTTCAGGTGATGTCCTAATATTTTTGCTTGTTAAGTAAGGAAGCGAATCACACAATAACAAATCTTAAGTGGTATTTGAAGACTGTGGGAGCTGTGCTTGCCCAGGGCAATGAAAACATTGTTAGATGGAAATACTTGCCAAAGTTAGGAGCATGCAGACCTTTTTAAACACTAGATATCTGCTTTTCTTTACTTTTAATCCAAAACTTTCCAAATACGTAGTAGACCAGAGCCGCTTCTGGCCACTTAGACTAACTTCTAAGATTTTCACTAGGTCTGACAGTGCAGTTTTCTAAAGCCAAGTAATTTAATTAACTGACGACCAAAAACTTAGAAAGCCATGATGGGTTTTGTACCTGTAATTACAGGTAATTCTGTAACATCCTCTAGTAGAGGATTTTCAGGGTCTTATATGTACAGCTGAGTTTTCATAGTGTAACAATTGGAAGAGGTGGCATTATTATCAGAGGGTTCCTAAGCAACTTAAAAGGAAATGAATGCCCTACTCTGAATCAGACTCATCTCTTTGATTGCTGAACTTCTAGAAGCTGAACAGAGGAGCAGGCTCCTGCCTTCTCCACACAGCCCCCCATCTGTGTGGGCTGTCTGGCTGCTGATGTGCACTCAGCCAGAGAGGCAGATCCTGCATGTGGTGCACCTAGCAAAGCTTTTCATTTAACTGCAGTTTTTCAGTTTGAATGATATAGAATCAGTAAGAAGACACATTTCTCAGATTGGGAAAAGAATCTGTTTTCCATATCTGAGAAGCAACATTGTTCTCCTATACTTCATAATTATTTGAGAATATATGTTGCTATAGCTATTGGACAAACTGCCACTTGGCGTTTTTTCTTTTCTAAGTGCAGTTCACATAGATCGTAAGACCTGCTGCTGTCATTTGGTTGACTGTGAACAGATTGATACCACCCTGCCTGCTTAATTCAGTTCTGCGGAAGCAGGGCCTTTAGTTGTAGCGGCTCACTGTTTGCATGTGCGGTGCAGTTACCAAACATATTGGCAGAGGTCTTCAAGTGTGCTTGTGCTATGTATCTATAAAGCCATGTATGCATTTGAAGTGAAACAAGTTGCTTTTGAGAGTATAACTTCACCTACTTGCCTATTAAGCACTGTAAGGTATAGCCTCTCACAAAAGGAGCAGCATTGAGAAATGACACAAGTAAATAATGAGCAACATTTTCAAGCCAGGGATCAGAGCTGCTGTTTAAAAGTATTTGATTTAAAAGTATTGATCCCGTAAATCTGCCTGTGTAGATGCCAAGTGTTCCCTGGAGTTTACCATTCCCTGAATCCAGGAAAGCTGCAGTGAAGCCTTCCTGTTAGCTTGCTTTCTTCTTAAAGCTTGCAGATTGCTAACCTTTCTCAGCCTTCTGGGAGTCTGCCTTACTGTCCTCGCAGTCTGTTTTAATTTACAGATAGCTGTGCAGTGTGGTGCAGAGCAGCCATCTTTTGTTTGCTACCCACTGTCTGAACAGAGGCTCCTTATGGAGGAAGTTGTTGGATCACCTCCCTCTTGTTTTTTCCCCACAATAATTTTATAAGCCAGTATATAATAACTTCCTTCATTGACCATGCTTTAAACAGTATTCCTGGGACTGTTATACACCAAGATCTTTTATAATTTATGAGCTCTTGCAGTGTTCATAATATCGCACATCAGTTCCATTTCCATAACATTTTAGTGTTTTGGTCTCTATGGCAGTTTGAAATCTTTCAATAAAATTTTGTGAGAGAGGTCTTAATAGTCCTTTTCATCTCAGGAATGGCTTTATCAGAATCAGTTTGTACGTCTATGTAATTGTGGGGTTACACACTGTTTTTGTAGGTCACTCTTCCTGTTTGACTTGATAGCAAACCTTTTGCTGATACTTCAGGATCCAAACTGTTTTTAAGAGTTGAAATATCTGCGTTAACAGCTTCTGAAGCTGACAGCCAACATCTGAGAGGTGCACAGATTCTGTATGCTCATTCTCATGTGCTTTATCTTAATCAGGGTGCCGTGTTTAGATACTGTATCATTCATTAAAGTATGTAAGCCCTTCAGAGATGTGTTTGCCAAATCTGCGCTGTGATAGATGAAACTTCAGCCAGTTCACATAATCTCCATGTTTGGTCTCCACGTAAGGTCGTTTAACCTGGCACTTAACATCGTAACATCTGTGTCCAGATTGGAGATCCAGTGTCCTGCCAAATGGCTGAGTAATTTTAATGTGGGCAAGTTGCGCACGCATGCTGAGATTCAGTATTGATTACGTGTCCTTCTGCGCTGTCTCTTTCAGCATCGAGTGTATGTGACTGAAGTGCTCTGGAGATGAATCGAGGTTGTGTAGTCACAGTATTTAGGTTTGCAGGGTCCTGCTTCCACTCCACACCTACTTTCGTGTTCCCATTTCCTGACCCCTTGTTCTTCCGTTCCCCGTCTGATTGCAGCCCTTGCCTTTTTGCCAGTATATGCTGCATGCTTCCCAAAGGCTTTTCCCATCAGTTTCTCCTGGTGGATATGTTCTTATAACCTTTGCATTTGAATTGGATTGTTTCCTTTTCTGCGCTGTCATGGGAGATGCAGGCTTTGTAAGAATGAATGTCCCACAGTAAAATCTGAAACACCAGCTGGTGTAAGTTTTTGTGTTGAACAAGACAGGCTGCAGCAGCCATGGTTCTAGTGGCAAAATCTTGTGAAGTCTCATTACAAATAGAATTCTTGGGACATTTGACTTCTAACTTACAGCTTTCACTAAGCAACATACAATCTTCCCTTCCTCTCTTCTCCTCTCCCCACACCCATTTCCCAAGATGTTTTTCCCCACTTGGTCAAAAACAAGTGGACCTTCACAGATGTGAGGAAAGTCAGATCCTGTACCAAAGTACAGAGATGCTAGTGATTTTAAAATCAGAAGTTGCTAACTTTCATTGAAGTTCACAAACTGGGTAGACATTTTTGGTTAAGAATGAAGCTAGGAAGAAAACTGGAAACACTTGAAACATTCAGGCTAAAACTTTGAAATAAATAATAAAAAAATTCAGCTTGAGGAAAGTTCTTAGCCCAAGCATTTGTTTAATATTTGTAAAATGGGAGCTTGTAATGAAAACTGGTGGAGGTGTATCTTTACTCATTCCATGTCACTGTAATATGTTACTTTCCATAGTGGCACTGATAGTTTCTCTTTTTCAACAATATTTATGGATAATACTGTACATGAGTTTTAGTTTAATACATCTCCATGTGAGTCTCTATTTCATGTTGTAGATGCATTTATTTTATGTGTATTCACTGTGATAACATTGAAAAGCAGCAGCTCGTTAATATTTGTAGCCACCAACTATTCCTATCTTTGAGACTGTGAAACTTAAGAACTGTACTATTGCAATTAAACAGTTTTTACTCTTCTTTAAGTCTGTGATGAGACAAAAAAGTAGAAGAAACTATTTTATTAGGGTGAGCTACTGACTGCAAGAGGCATGTTTCTTTGTTCATAGAACCTGTGTCTTATGTAATGTCATTTAGAAATTTGCACATCTCTAACTCACAGGAGTGTGTTGATTTTACCTTATTCATCACTTTTTCTTCTAATGACAATAAAAAGCACATACTGGTTTTTGTTAGTTCAGCTCTTTAAGCTCTTCTTTTACCACCTGATTTTAAGGTTCGTCCAATAAAAATTGAGCCTAACTCTTTTCTCATAGGTAAAAATCTATGCTTCAAAGCACCAGATGAAGAGAATAGTGTGTGGCTGAACATGTTGCTCCTACCAAAGGGGGAGAAATATCTATTCCAGTTTAAATTTCCATCACAATCTTTTAAAATCAAATGTTAAATATGAATTAGTGCCTGTAGAGTCATAGTACATTAAGAAAAATAGCAGAGATTTTTTGTTGTTGTTCCAGCACGAAATATTTGTGTTTTAATGTTTCCTTAGTGGGCTGCAGAGCTAAGCTGGGACCTTACAGTCAGGAAGAACAGCTGGGGTATTTTGCTCTCTTAGCTGGTTGTCTTCTAATGTTATTCAGTCTTTTGCACAGTGAATAAGCCAGTGCATTTTTTGCTGTGGACGTGAGTGCTGTCTTCCTTTCTTCAGCACCTTTTGAATGAAGCATCACACAGCTTAGGTTAAAGGATAGTCACCTTCTTAAGAGATAGCTGTAAGTCATTAATCAGCCTTCAAAGTTTTACAAGTGTTGTTCTGATAACCTTTCTGTATCCATTTCTTCCTACAGCCTGGGTTTGTGGTATCATCTCTATCACCGTCATTAGCCTGCTTTCCTTGCTAGGTGTGATCTTGATTCCCATCATTAACCAATGGTGCTTCAAATTTCTTCTAACTTTCTTGGTAGCTCTGGCTGTAGGAACAATGAGTGGAGATGCTCTACTCCATCTGTTGCCACATGTGAGTATTGCTTTCCTTACCTTTTATTCTAATTCAAGCGCATATAGAACTGTGTGATAAGGATCAACAAATAAATTTTCATGTAGATGTAGATCAACTTGACTGAGGGACCTCCTGAAACAGTATTTGAGTCTTACCATTGAAAACAAAGTAGATGTGTGTTTCTAAAAAAATGCCTAATAAAATTGTAGCTGTATATTCATAGCTTAACTTCTTTCAAAATATTTAAAACACCTGAAACCAATGAGAATATTTTAAACTTAGCAGTATTACTGTCGCATGTCAATTGATACTTTTGTATCAGTACCACCTAAAAGTATTTCAGGAGACTGAGCTTCCTGATTACTAGCTTTTGGGGAGAAATTATTTCTAATTAATCAAGAAACTGTCCAGGCTCCTGGGAAGGTAAGCACGTTTTCATTTGTGACAGTACACTGTAATTCTTAAAAAGAATGGAAAATGTTTCCTAAACTGTTTAACCTTTTAATAAAAATAAAAATAAATAAAAAAAACTGATATGTTTTATTTGTGTAAACTTTAGTACAGATTTTTTTTTTTTTAAAAGTTGTATTGCAGATCAGAGTTAAAGCTGTCATTGATCATAATAGTTAAAAACATGAGGTTGTTAGTGGGAGTGCAGCAGTGGTAATGGTGTGATGTTTCTGAGGGCTGCTCTGATATTTTTAGCAGTGACAGGACAAAGCTGAAACTTGTTGTTTTTTTTTTTTTTTTTTCCTTTTGGTAAAAATTACCCAGAGGAATATCAGAGCAGTGAATAGTCTAATGTAGATCATCTGTGCTAAAATGTGTTTGTATATAAGGAACTCTTAAAGTCCTTCTGCTACCACTTTTCTGGCAAGGTTACGTATTTTCTCATCTGCGGTCAGAGCCATCTCAGTCTGGCAGTCGCACCACGTCACACTGCGTTATTACTCTCTCTCCTTGTAGTCACATGGAGGTCACAACCACAGTCACCACCATGGCCAAGGTCACGTTCATGAGCACAAGCATTCTCATCGACATGCCCACGGACATGGATTAGGGACTGAAGGCTTTCTAGAAGAAAATGATCCGGTATTGAAAGGTCTTGTGGCACTCGGAGGCATTTATGTTTTGTTCATCATTGAGCACTGTATCAGAATGTACAAGCATTACAATAAACAAAAGGTATGCAGTAAAATTGCATGCTATTTTAACAATATTTGTTACCTGAACTAATCTTCTGAGTGTTGAGGAATCGTCTGTGTGATGATAGATTATTATGAGCACTGCTAATCTGTATTCTGTTTGATTTCATGTGAGGAAACCCTTTCTGAAAGAGGTTGTTCTTAAGGAGGTAATCTGGGAAGACGAAGTAGGAATCTGCAGGGGGAAGTACCATCTTCTCTGCCAGATGTATTTAGATGTCGACCCAAGTAGAAGAAATTACAGCTCTTTCTCTAGAATGCTATGATATCTTTGCAAAAACATGAAAGGAGGTATGCAAGAAAGAACTGATAATAGAGCAAGACAATTGTCAGACAATTTACAAGAAATGTAAGCTTATACTGTCAGCTAACAATGCCAGTGTAACAGAGGTAATCATGTGAGAAAATGCCAAAAATTGCAGACCTTCTGCAGTCTATAGATCATCTGTTAAATTGTAACTTGTATCCCAGAAAAGAAAGGACTGGAGTTTTCGGGCTGGATGCAGGCTGTATTCACAAGTGGTACAGAAAGAGATCAAGTACTTGAGGGTGTATGTGACAATCCATACAAGTTCAGGCCACCAAAGAGCCGTATGATTGCAGCAGTCATTGTAAATACGCTTTTTATCATGTTTGCTTCCATCACTTGGCTTTGAGGAGAAAACGAACTTATAACTGCGTCTCCCAAAAAGAGTGAGCAAAAATTTCAAGTTCTCTGGTTTTGCATCAAACATACTGCCTCAGCAAAAGATTTTCCGTGCTGGAGGAGGCATTTCTGAGCTCTTCTGATAAAGAGATAAAAGCTGTTACATGGGGCCTGTTATCTGTGAGATTAATTAAATAGTTAAATCCCCTAGGCTGCTTTGGCAAATCTCTGATCTCCGTAGTATGGGCTGCAGGCAGGAAAGTAGCAAGCTTTTCTCTGATAGAAAATTTAAGGCCGTTGTAGGAGTATAAAACTTAAAATTGAACAAAATAGGAGGAGTTGTTGCCATGTGCTTGCTTTCTTGAACAAAATAAGCAACTGTGATGACTCTGCATACACATGGCTCTTACAGCGTTCTTTGTCATAATGCACTGTCACTGAAATGAAATTGTGTGTCTGTTATAAAATATTTTTGACAATATTTCAATTTCTTTCATTTCCATCAATGTCCTTTTACAAACTAGATGTTAAATCTTTCCTGTTGCAGAGTAAGCAGAAATGGTGCAAGAAAAAACAGACTGAAGAATCACCAATTGGAAGGAAACTTTCAGATCAGAAATTAAATAACAGACCAGATGCTGACTGGCTTCAGCTCAAACCCCTTGCAGGTAGGCATTTGTTCTCAGAATTTTCTCCGATTATGAGATTCTAAGTAATGGCATGTAGCATGTAACTTCTTGTACAGCTGTGCTGCTATTATGCAAATCATTGTTAATAAGACTTAATAGGCTTTCCCCATGCTATGCATTTTGTTTTCCTTAGATCTGAGAGCACTGTGAACACTTCCTAATATGCCCTACAAATGGTTCGCAGACTTCTGAAGCAGTCAAGGTTTTGGTGGCTGTGATTCTTTGTTTTTTGGGGGATGGGGGGTTAGGGGAAGTTTTTTGGTTAAGCTGGGTTCAGGTAGCTCATGCTTTTTGAAAACTAGATCAAAAACAAATGCACACAACCTGAAGGAGAAGAATCTGTTACACTTTGAGGATTCCAGCCTCTGACTTATTGTTTGGCTGAGAAGACTAAGCGAATTTCTTCTCATAAACATAATCAAGTATCTTGGATATTTCTCAGGTGTCCAAAACAACTCTCATGTACTGTTCCTTCATGATAAACTGAATGCTCACGCAGTACGAATCCAGAAGGAATGCCACAGCACCTGTCTTTGAAGCGGTGAGAGAAGGGGAAGACCTTTGCTTCATACACTTCCCTTTCTGTTGCCAGCATGGCTGCTGAACTCATTTGTTGATGAAGAATCCATGAGCTGTATTTATACAAATGCAGTTTGTTGTAGAAGGAAATGTTCTCCATTCAGCCAACTTAAAATGAGATTTGGAGAGCTGATGTAGAACAGAAAAAATTTCAGCTGTGGGCATGGTGGAACATACATTTGAAATGTCTTCATTTTCTTTTAATGGATGGTCAGAGGAATTTTGCTTCTAATGGCACACGGTACTCTTTTTATATAACCGATTTTCTGACACTGTTGCTCTGAAAGTACGTTTGGTAAATCATTTGAATCATTTGCACTAAAGGCACTGGAAGCTTCTGCTGAATCTGAATTTGAGCTGCAGTGCCCCTCCTGATTGGAGTGGTCATTCCAATTTTTTTTAAACAACTTCCAAATGATGTTTAAGATTCTGTTTATCTAGAAACTATGTCTGTACCAGTTTCTTTAATTCCACTTACTGCTGAATTCTACTTACA
>VXAV01004555.1:353758-369806 GCA_013399715.1 Alectura lathami
AGATTGCCAATTGCATTTATTTATCAATATTTCAGAAATATCAGTAGAGTTAAAATTAATGCACATACGCCTCCTGCATCATTTTCACTTCGTATTTCTGCGTAAAAATGGCTTTGATTGATTGCTAGCAGGGTAATGAGCTCCATAACAGGAGCTTACTGTATGATACGAGTGTCTGTCCCAGAGACGCATGCGGTACGGAAGCTATTTAAAGATCTCTTGTATCAGCGGCGGATCCTGGTATGCTTCAGTGACTTGTATGTGCATGCAATTCCATCTACAGCATATAAGACATTATTGCAGCCCTGGCAACTTTCCTTTTCCAGTGTTGAACCGTGAACTTTGTCAGTAGCAAAATTAAAGGTCTGGGTCAGGCTAGAACTATGGATGTACAGCTGCTGCCTTATGCTGGAGACGTCTAAATGCTGTACACGCAAGTCCCTGAAAGACAGGGTAACAAGATTCTAGTTCTGTCTAGTCTTGGCAGAATGTTGGCCCCACGGCTATTAGATTGGGATGTGTTAAAATACTATTTTTGCTTTCACAAAGCAGTTAAATTCTTAGCTCAGTGATGCTGTAGCTGCTGGTGATATTTTAAATAAGAATTAATGCAATGTTTCTCTCAACGTAGGAGCAGATGACTCAGTTCTGTCTGAAGATCGACTTAATGAAACTGAACTGACTGACTTAGATGGCCAGCTGGAGTCCCCTCCCAAAAACTTCTTGTCTGTAGAAGACGACAACAATATGCACCATTCTCACAACGATGTCTTACATGCTGCTCAAGGGCATGATCCCCATGATTCAGAGTATGACAGCCATGGCGAAGATAAAATGATAGCTAGAAAACACAGTCACCACTGGCATCACAAACATTCCCACCATTCCCATGGCCATTGTCATTCTGGAAAAGACCTGAAAGATACAGGGATAGCTAATATTGCTTGGATGGTGATTATGGGAGATGGCATTCACAACTTCAGTGACGGCTTAGCGATAGGTAAGCAAAATCATCGAACTTTTCTCAACAGTTTCTTACCTTGAGTAACTTGGGTAGTATTTTACTTACCAGTGATCACAGGGAAGATTTCCAGTTGGCTTCTGTGGTCACCAGCACTGTTTAATCTCCTTTGTAGCAGGAATTAAAAGGTCATGGGTGGGAATAGTCTTCCCTTTGTTAACATTATCTTTCCACCAAGACTACCCTATTGGAATTAGCAATAGTGGCAACCTCTGTCACGTAAAGATATGCGCAGACAAAATTCATAAGAAGCGAATTAAGGAGCACCTGTAACGCATATTTGACTGTTTGTGTTTGGGTCTCAGTATTTCCCTTAGAGTAATAAATAAGAAACGTCTTTCAGTGTTACTTAGAATGATACTTACTTATAATAATAATATTTCTGCCACTAATAATACATATAATTATACAGTATTTGAGATAATTTTATTTTTGTTTGAGCAAGTATTATTTTGGCTTACAGTTAATATAGATTTACTTCCAGCCAAATGTAGAAGAAATTAAACAACCAAACAGAGAAATTGGAACAACTGCAAATTTGATTAGCTTATTATAGAATCATAGACTCATTGAATGGCTTGGGTTGGAAGGGACCTCAGAGATCACCTAGTTCCAGCCCCCCTGCTGTGGACAGGGCTGCCAGCCACTAGCTCACTAGATCAAACTGCCCAGGAACCCATCCAGCCTGGCCTTGAACACAGCCAGGGATGGGGCAGCCACAGCTTCTCTGGGCAGCCTGTGCCAGCGCCTCACCACTCTCTCAGGGAAGAATTTCTTCCTGATGTCCAACCTAAACCTCCCCTCTTTCAGTTTCAGCCCATTCCCCCTTGTCCTGCCATTACCCACCCATGTAAAAAGTCGGTCCCCCTCCTGCCTGTAAGCTCCTTTCAAGTACTGGAAGGCTGCAGTGAGGTCTCCCCGGAGCCTTCTTTTTTCCAAGCTGAACAGTCCCAACTCCCTCAACCTTTCCTCACAGGAGAGGTGCTCCAGCCCTCTGATCATTTTGGTGGCCCTCCTCTGGACCCGCTCCAACAGCTCCACATCCCCTCTGTCCTGGGGGCCCCAGGCATGGACACAGCACTCCAGGTGAGGCCTTCCAAGGGCAGAGTAGAGGGGGACGATCACCTCCCTCTCCCTGCTGGCCACCCCTCTCTTGATGCAGCCCAGGATGCCATTGGCCTTCCTGGCTGCAAGAGCGCACTGATTATTAAATCAACTTTGATTCATATACACCATCAAATGTGATTTTTTTTTTTTTTAATGAGGAGTATGCAGGATTCTGAATTATTAGCAGAAATGACGTAGTTACCTATTTAAAGGATAAGGGATAAGCTACTTGTTAGGGTTTTGAGTTAACATTGAAATCTATTACAGTATCTCACATCCTCCAAATAATTTTTACAGGAAGCTAAATTCATAAAAATTAACTTCTTGGTTCATTTTCCTGTTAAACATGTCAGACATGTTGGCAGTGGCTTCTAAGGCCTCAAAGGATCATTACACCATCTGTTGAGAGCTTCAAAGTGTTAAAACTCCATTTCTAAATATTCCTGCGTCAAACCCAAACAGATGATTCTTTGGTACACTGTAGAGTTTAGAAACACTTGTATAGATCTTTTTAATACATCACGATGCAAGGAATCCGTAGTTTTCTAAGGGAAGCTAAATTTCCTCTCTGTCTTAAGGTTGTGCATTCTTTTTCTACTTTATTTTTCCTGTTTTGACTGTTCTCTGCAAGCTTGTCTTGTACCTTTTCTACAGTACAGAAACTTACTGTCTTTTTTCTCATGTTAGAATTACTTAACGTATGAACTTAAAGTTGATTGAATTAATTTAGCTTACACAAAAGTGACTTTGAAAAAGTCTTATACGTGTTTTTCTTCTTACTGTCTTGCAAGTTAGGCTTATTCATGTTGGAATACGCTTTAGGAATAACCATTAACAAAAGGGGTTACATGTTAGTTTGCATTTCCAACCTGGAAAAGAGAGAGCTAGACTGTTGCTCTTCTGCACTCTTAATTACCCTCATGTGCTTGAGATGCCCTAAATGTCTAAAAGTGGTACTGTTTATTAGCTCGTTGCCTTTATGCCTCTGTTTTGCCCTCAGTTGTGTTCTCCTCTTTCAGAATTTGCTGTCAGATGAACTAAGTAATAAAGTATGCAGCGGTAGTGCACATCCAGGGTGCTTCCAGCATAATGAAAAAGTATTAGTGTGTGCTTTAACAAAAAAGCTGTAATCTCAGGAAGCTTGTTGACTACATTTGCTGATTTGAAAATAGTAAAGTAGCGTTTGAATCTTTTTTTTTTTTTTTTTTCTTCCAGGAGCAGCTTTTAGTGCTGGACTGACAGGAGGAATTAGTACATCTATAGCAGTATTTTGTCACGAGCTTCCCCATGAATTAGGTAACTAATTGTATAAACGTGGTATTTCATACAGCCAGAGACTGAATGCTGTTGTGATACTCATCCTGATTGCAAGGGTGACTAGAACTTCTGAGAGTGATCGAGCAGTATTGTTTCAGCGTACATCATAAGAATATTAATGCAGGCATCTAGCTACAGCATTCTGCAGAGCTTTTTGAGCATGCTTAAAAAAATACTCAGGAGTATACAGGATACATTTTTGGTGTTATACCTCTGCATTTTATATAGCGTTTCACACTAGGCTGTCACATTCTTTAAGAATGTCACGTATCCTGTGACGTATGTCATGGTTTTCCACAGGTATTCCATATCATGCAATCTTTAATTAACCCGTGACAACCTCTTACAGAAAGTTAAATGAATAATCAAAAGTCTTTGTGGAAATGTTCAGAAGATGCTTTGTATGAATTATCACCGAGTCCAGTAGGTGTGGATGACTATTTAGATAAAGCCTGTAGGCATTGTTGCTGGTGCCATTGATTCTCATCCCTAATTAAAGCATTGTTTCCTAGAGGCTAGATAATCATGATGAAACCTGTTTTTCTGTGAGCCTTAAGGAACACCATGTGAAATACAAGTGCCTCCCGAGATGAAAAGAGTCGACATCTTTTTTTGTCTATAATCTGATTAAACTGTGTGTGTAATGACAGTTTGCTTACTCGATAAGCTGCTAGCCTCAAATGATCGAAGGTAAGGTAAAACAAGTACTTCAAAACCCACAGAGGTGACAGGTGAAAAGAATTTTAAATAGGCAGGCACTAAAGATAAGGTAAGTAATGAGCACATGCAACATAACAGAGAAGGCAGTGTGGTTTGGCAATGTGCTATACAATAGTTAGAGGTAAGTGACACTACTAGAACATTTAAAAGATTGTAAATGCATATTGCTGCGCTTATAACTTGCAAGGTTAATGTGATTACTTTTGTGTAAGGAGTTACTATTCCACAGTGTATACTTTTGATTTTCATTCTAGGTTGGCCAATTAATTTCTAGTGTATCTGACACAGGAATGTTGTATTACTCATGACTGTTTAGCCTCTTTCATTTGTATTCGTAAGAGTTGACTTTGAAGGGAGTAAAACTGTTGGAGCTGGTTAGGAGATGAAAATTTAGATCTTTATAGAACATCTACCTGTGTCAGCAATTTTAGCAGAGGTAGCCTGAATTCAAAGTAACACAGGTTAACCTGGCATATCTTCAACCAGCAAACTGATGAAGCATGAATGTGAAATCATGCCCTGTGAGTGTAACTATTCCTTTTCTTAGTACTGTGGTTCTGAAATTTGTTGTCACCTTTTGTGGGAACTACTGCCTCATTATCTTCTTACTGATTTTGAAGAATGAGGTTCATACAGATAATAGGTATTGATCAAAACCAAACCTCTGTTTTCATGTGCTGTGACCAACCTTTAAAGGAAAGGCAAGTGGGTGTGCACACGTATTCTGTGGGAGGACCAGACCTAGACTCCTCTATTTACCTTTAACAGTTAATTGCTGTTACCTTTCTGCCAATCAGCATGATCAATCGGCACCTTTAATCCATATTTTAATCAAAGGCTTGCTGCACATTAATGGAGTTGTTACAAGAGTTGTCATATCCTGTTAACTTCCTCTGAGCCTCGCTAGCAGCGTTTTGCTTGGCAGTGCCCTGGATTGCAGAGATAGTAAATGTAGGCTAATGTATCTACTTTCGCTCTCGAGGAGCAATGATTCTGAACCCGTCTGTTTCATCTCCACTTCAGGTGACTTTGCTGTCCTTCTTAAAGCCGGTATGACAGTAAAGCAAGCTATTGTGTACAACCTCCTGTCGGCCATGATGGCTTACATAGGGATGCTGATAGGCACCGCGGTGGGACAGTACGCGAATAACATCACCTTGTGGATCTTTGCCATCACTGCAGGCATGTTCCTCTATGTGGCGTTGGTTGATATGGTAAGATGATTATGATTCTGCATCTTCTTTGCATTCCATGTGGGCTAATTGTATTATTTCGCTGGTGCTAACTGATAGAGCTGACATTATGAAGATCCCTCTCCCTCAGCTGGCCAACAGCTGCCATTTCCTAGCCTGGTTTCTCAGCCTTAGAGGTATCCTTGAAGTATTAGTGAAGACAACTGAAAGACAGGGTTCAGTTTCTGCTGAACTTGTGCTGCATTTCCTGGTATCAGCAGAAGCTGTCTTGGCAGCTTAGCAAATATGCAGTTGGTTCTGTGTTCAGTCCTACTGCCACACTGGGGCTAAAGGGATCCAGTGTCAGAGGAGCTTCCAGCTTGCTTCTTGGTGGCATTTTCCACAACTGATATGAGAACTTGCCTTTAAAACTCAGCTTTGGTTCTGGAAGTCCCATGATAGTCCTGCTTGCCTCTAGGATCAGGACTCATGAAGACCAAGCATTGGTCACACACTGTTTTTTTTTCCCATCAACAGTAAGACAGCCAAAAATGGGGCATTTCTCCTCATTATGGAGTGCTCTAATTAGTAAGTATTTCCCAGTGATGAAGTCACTCTATTATAAAGTAAATAAGTCCTTTTTAGGGCTTCCTGAAGAGAGTGGCTGCATAGCTGAGAATGATTTTTCATGCAACTATAGATGTTCTGCAGTAGCCTGCGGTTACTGGATACCACTAGCTTCTAAGTTCTGTGGCTGATGTTTTTTTTCCTTTATGTACTTTGACTGAAGACAGCATGTATAAAGGAAGGCAGTATTTTTATTCGTTCATTCTTTGTCTTTTTCCTTGGTCATAGTAGCATCCAAATAGTCAAGGAACTATGGTCTGACTCTAAACAAGAGCAAGAAAGCCTCTGCATGAGAGACTTGAAGCCACACCCTATTTTTGTATTGATGTTCCCTTAATCTGCCTTCTCAAAGACCTTGTTTTCTGACACCTAGTAAGAACAGAATTTAATCCTTCTCCAGCTAAGTAGCCAAAGTCCACTATGGTGCAGTTGACCTTCTGGTATTCTTGTATCTGATTGTCCTGAAATTTATCTAACTACATATTTTCTAATGGTAAAATACAGTTTTTTCAGTAGAACCTGAACCCAGGACATTTTAAATCCTTCAGGCTTTCCATGACCTCCATGGTCATGTCATGTGGTGATAACTATCAGAATAACAATCGTAAGGTCCTTCTTCCTGACAATGTTGCTTTGGTTGGAGTGAGTACATTGGATTTTCCTCAGTTCCTTCCCATTCCAACTTGAATCATTATATCACACTGGAAAATAAATGTATCTGTCACATTTTTCATTTCTCTCACCTCTTCGGCTGAACTATAAACTTTTAACTTCCAGAAGATGGGTTTTTATAATATTGACAGGACTAGATTCTGAAATTGAACATACCAAGAACTTGTAAAGTGAAAAGATCAGTAGTCTAGCAGTGATTAACAATTTTCATATTTTTTGTATTTAAATTTTCAAAGGGTCAAATTAATTGTCAGCTTTATGCATCTTTCTGAAATACAGTAATACAAGAGCAGATGGGCAATGTATTCATCTTTTTATCTGACTTGATGCTCTGATAATTTGTCATCATTAGTCGTACAGTATTCAGGTACTTGGAATAACCAAAACAGTTAGAGCCTGTTTAATGGAGAGCAATTACTGAGACTTGTGCTGTGTGCTACCTGAAGTTTCTGTTTTGTTATGTATTATGTTCTTCTGCATTAATTTTTTCTTAAAATGTTGTATGAAGAAGTGAATTCAAGAAAGCATGAGGTAAACAAAAGATTTCCTATAAGTTATTTTTGTCTTGCATGATTGGTTTTGTAAGGCATTTCCTAAGATTTATTTCTATATCTTCCAAGTCTTCTTTTATTTGATGCTTTTGTCAAGTATTGATTGGAGGTGAGGAATAGCCAGAGCTTTCAGAATTTTTGATAGATCTACATAAAATTCCTCTTGAATTACCTGTGGATACATGGTGATCCCTATTAGTCCCATACTTAAAGGAAATGTATGTGCATATGTGTAAGCATGTAACATGACAAATGAACGGCTGAGTTAATCCACCAAGTTATTATAGCAATGTAATTACTGTAGCAATAATCAAAGCTTTCTATTATGTTTATTTGAGCATGACTAGTTTTAATTGAGTAAACAAACTTGAAAGAGCAGAGCTGAAAGAATATAGGGCTGGTCCTTATCCTGAGAAACTCGAAGTTCAGATGTGTGATCCAGGAAAAGCTCTAAAAATGCCCGAAGGGAAGGAGTTTGTTTAGTAAATACATGATGTGTTTGAGTTGGTGTTTTTATAAAATATAGTGATTGGGTATAGTTTTAACTATGTCTTGGTGGATTGTTTTCATAACTAAAACCTGTCATGTTTATTCTTGATCAACAGTTTGACAGTGATTAAGTAGAATGGAGGTGAAATAACTCTTTCTAAATTGCTTTTCGCTTTAGCTTCCAGAAATGCTTCATGGAGATGGAGACAATGAAGAGCACGGTTATTGTCCTGTGGGGCAGTTCATTCTTCAGAATCTAGGCCTGCTTCTTGGATTTGCCATCATGCTGGTGATTGCCCTCTATGAAGATAAAATTGTGCTTAACATCCAATTTTGACCTAATTCTGGTAATCACTGTGGATACAATATTATTACTGTATGGCTTTGAGTCTGCACTGTTTCACTGTATGCACATTGCTCAGAGGAAAAGCAGTGGCTTGCACTACTTACATAACTACAGCATATTTGGGTCTGTGTAGATTAACTCCTGCTTTTTTCAGATTCAAATCAGATGAGGTTGCCCAAATGCGTCTTCTAAAGTCAAGTAACTGACAATTTGGAAATACTAAATACCAGAAATAAATACCAGGTTCAGTCTGCTGCTTGCTTAAATAAAAAACAGACAGTGAAGGATGTACACGTTTGGGAAAATACCATTTTGTACTACATTTGAAGACAACCCAGAAAATTTGTCAGCTGAAATGCGTATCTCTGCAAGGAACCTCAGTAAGCATTTAGTACCACACAGGTCTTCGGTAGCAGGCATGTATGTGCGTGTATCTTCTGTCTGTGCATATATGTGTATATATATGCATAGTGCTGGTTCCCCTGCACAGTGGTGACTGAAGTATTAAATCTTAACAACAACAGGCAATGAGAAACCACTGTGCTGTCTTAAATTTTAAGAAAAGAAGCCCAAAACCTTAAACGCGTTCTAAATTCTTAGAGTACACAAAGCTGCACTCCCTCATTACAAACCTCACGTGTAAGAAGGCAGGCTGTTGTAATACGTGCTGCAAAGTGCTATGTCCTGTCAAGGATCAGTTTGATGATGTTTTCCTAAGGTTTATTTGATGTTTGTTCCTTGATATTAGTAGGGAAATGCAAAATGCAGTAGAATTAGTGCTAGCTTGGGGAAATCCCTGATGTTGGAGTTATTGAGCTATTCCTGGTTCTTTTCTACAGATGCTAAACGTGTATTGTGTGCCACTTGCAGCATAAACTACTGAAGAATTGTGGCTGTGAATGTGTGCAAACTCTATTTTAATAGAGAATCAATATGGGAGTTTTTCCATTTCTTAACGGTTATTCTGGAATGTTTTCTCCTCTCTGTGTTTAAAAAAAAAAAAAAAAAAAATCCAAAGTACAAGATGCAAGTTACTGAACGTGGGCACAAAGGTTAAATAATGCTAGGTGTATGTAGTGCTGGTGGGTTATTTACAGTTCTGTAATACCAGATCAAAATCTGCCTCTACAATGCCTCAATACCAGACATTGTAGCGCCAGCCATTTCTGGCAGTAGAGAGCAGGTAAGAAGATTTCTACTTCCAGCATAAAGGAATTGATTTCTACGATATTTTTTTACAGTTTTGGTATTGAAATTAGATTATTAAAAAGCAGATGTGATAGATCTGTTTTATGTGTAATTTGGAAGGATAGACTGAAAAATTGGGCCTTAATTTGCTGGGATCAGCTGTCCTGGATCAGATTTTGCTGAGACGCTTATATTGCCAGACATGAGTTAGTTGTTCTTGTACCCATCTCCTTAAAAAAACTGTGAGTTTGTGAGGAGTGCAAGTTGATTCTGTAATACCAGTCCTAAGCATGGTAGTAGCCTTTTCTAAAACACCCAGTTCGTCGTCTCCTTTGTGTATGCCAGGTAAGCTGTATTTTGACTATGTGCCGTAAGATTTGTTTCAGTCTGCTTGGTGCCAGTGTAGCTGCTAAAAACATACTGATCCTAACGCCTTTAAAGAGCACCAGTTGGTATCTTCATTCCATTTCAAGTTTGTGTGTTTCTTGTGGCCTGTTACTTTTTGGTCAATTTAGTTTTTAACAAGAGCAGCTTTGTATATTTTAAAGGTATCGGTTGGTTCTTGCCAGTATTTCTTCCTAACGCAGTATCAAGAAACAGTATTAAGGGTCCATTTCAATGAGTGCAGTTTCTTCAATGAAGAAGCCAAAAGCCCAGAGTTCAGGCATGCAGCCATGTGATGCTCAGAACTCAGGTTGGTTTGTTTATTTTCTACTTTAAACATGTTTACTACTGGACCCCAATTAGCAAACACACTTTTGTTAGCTGCAGTTTGCTGAATTTCTGCAGTAAAAAGATCCTAGGTGACACTTTTTTTTCCCCTAGTGCCCATGATACATTCCTGAGTACCATTTTCAAATAAACTTAAGTCACTGGATAACTTCTGAGGATCTTAAGCAATGTATGTTGCCTATGTATTGAACTGACCCTTAATTTTAATTTTCTGTTAATTCTGTCAAGTATAAGGGGTCATGTGGTTAAACTGATATTTTGTCAAATCATTTTTTTTTAAAGTTTTTATTTCTTTTAATATTTCTCAAATGAAAATTTCTTTATTTCAGGTAGTATATTTACTTTTTGTATTAGTTGGAGTATGGTTTTAGCTTAATACACTGCCTATGTAGGAAAATAGTTAACTTCCTTCAAAGACCACCTTCAGACAAGGGAAAAATATGGTCTTTCAAGGCAGGTACTGCATTTTTCATTGAATATGTTGTTGTTCTTTTATTTTCTAGTATTTATTACATCTTACGAAGGGCAGTTAACAGCTGTGACTTCCTCTATATGTTTCGTTTCTACCAGTACTGAATTCCAAATCATTCTAATGTACACTTTTAAGTCATGTTACAGACAATCTGAATTCCACTACATTTCTTCTTGGTTTCAACATTCCATTCTGCTTGAATCCAGACTCATTTAACTTGTATTTGTTGGAGGGCATGTTATTTGTATATTACAATGCTGTCACTGTGTGACATCCCATACGAATTTCGATGTAGATCACATTGCACTCAATCCGCTGTGATTATGCGTAGAAAATATTGTAGTTGCTAGATGCAGTGTGATTTTTTTTAATTAAAAAAAAAATCCCCTCCTGTTAAGAGTCTGTGGTTTCGAATGTGATTATGGTCCTATAAGATACAGCTGAGCTATATCAGTTTTTTTTGTTAAAACAAAATCATTTTTAAAAATTTTATAAAGCTGGAAAAGATCAAATGCTGTTTTGTTCATTGTTAACAGTGTTGTGTTCATTTTATGTATGTTCCTTATAAATAAGGAGCCTTCAAAAAAATAAAATTATTCAAGGAGCAGATATTCTTGTTGACTTTTATGAGGCTTTACTGTTCACATTTATATTTTAGTATTTTGTTTCAAATTTCATGAAATGCTCAAATGCAAAATTGTTTTTCAAAAAATCCTTTAATGGTTTCTCTTTTGATGCGGCATTTCAGAACTGACATGCCTTCCTCGTAAGTGGTCTAGAAAAGGACCCTCCATTAAGCTGTGGTAGGTTTATGAGCTAAGCTGACATAGTAACGCCACCCCTCGCCTGATCCAGTGCTCCTGCGGCTCGTCGGAGGGGAGGGTCATGGCGATGACGAAGTTGGTGGAGTGGCCAGTCGTGGACAAGACCCCTCTTCTCTCGCTGGTCTTGTACACAGGGGCCAGGTAACTGGGTCGCTGTGGGATGTCTGCTTTCTTACAGGGCTTTAGCCATATCTGCAGCAAAGAATAATCCTTTTCACCTCAGTTCTAAATGAAAAGGTGGGAAATATTCTTGGCTTGGCCAAAGTACTTTGACAGTGGTGTACGCTTTCTTACAGATAGCCCTGAAAACCTGCGTCTTGTTTACTCTTTCTTAGCAGATTGCAAAATTCTGGGGAGAGGAAGCAACACCAAATGTACTGTTGTCATCATTATTAGTAGAGGATTCTTGCCTCCTCTCAGACAATTTCTATTTCAGTAAAAAAAACATTTTCAATGCAATTAACTTTTAAGAATTACCCTGTTGCTCCCTTCATGGCTAGAACTTAGGTATTCATTCAACATTATTTGTTCCTCTATAATACTATAAATGTTAACAAATGGAAGATACTGACCACAGGTACTGTATCATAGAGGATTTTCGGATGAGATTCTCCTAGCTTCTTGGTTTCTCTGTTCCAACGTGCTCCATCCAGGAAGAGTCCCTGAATGTAGACCCCTGAATCAGTTGTATAAGATAATGTATTACATAAAAGCCGGAAGTGTTTTCTAGCTGAGAGCAGCAGCTAGTGCAACACACCTTGCTAAGCGTCAGTTATTGTGTGGACCTTTGTTAAAGTATTTGATCATCATTTGGAACACAAAAAATTGACAATCTTAAATTGCATTACAATTTTTTATGATTATAATTTCTAAAGGTTTATAAAGTTGCAATATCATAGTGCATCCAGTCTTTACTGAGTGTTGAGGGGAGGGAGGTAAAAAAGAAAACATTAGTACAGGACACTATTTTCACAGTCATCATCATTTTTTTTCATATACTTTCTGTATATGCTGTATATTATCAACCTTAATTTTTCTAAACTAGGAGAATTGATCGTACAAAGTCTTCTAGTAGTTGCATTTCCTTGTTTTATTGTTTGTAACTTGTTTATACCTTTAACATTAAATGAGCAATGTGAAACAAAGTTTAAAAGAAAAAAAGTTTAAATGTTTTAAAACTGTAACTCTGACATCATGATATCATCCCATCAACGAGTTAAAGAAAAAATTGGAGAAGGAAAAAAATTACAGCAACATCTGGTTTTCATCAGACTTGCACTTTCTTGCTGTGTAGACTGAAAACTGTAACTTTTAAATGCAAAAAATAAACCCGTCTCAGCATCAACAAAAAAAGTTGAAACTGACTGGGTGATGTTTTCCCAGGCAACCTGCCAAACCCTTCTTTACACAACTTCCAGTCAAACTGATCCTCAACAAAGTATTGAAGAGTATTAAGAACTGTTGAGTTTAATCCTTCATTCTTCTGAAGAAGGGCAAGCTAACAAAAGTATCTGCAACTGGAATTTCAGGTAGGCAATATATGAAGTGGTTTTAAAAATGTAGTTCCTAACTGCACATCCTGATTGTATCCACAAGCTATTTTACTATGGATAGCTAAACAAACACAGCCAACAGCAGAGGTGTTTGTCGTCACTGGCTTAGGGAAATCTTCAAACACATTCAGTTACTGGGGGTGAAATAAATGAAGTTTTACCAGTTGCAGGAAGTTTGGGGTAAGATGTGTCCTCTGCTGGTGTTACGTTATACCTGTGGGCCAAGCCAGGGAGTGCACTAATCTCAGTATTATATAAGAGCTCACTTGCATAATAGTTTGCATCTTCACTTTTTTGCCCATGTCATGGGGAGCAGTGCAGTTGTGTAGGTTTTCTAACTGAATTCATTAACTTAATCGCACAACTCTGAGTCTGCAAGTTAATGTTAACTTCTGAATGCATTTACTTACCATCTTCAGGAGCAGTTTCATATTCCCTATCTTCCAGCACTTCATAGTCAAATGCTAGCAGGTCTATGGGAATAGTGTACTTTCTAGCGTAGTTCTGCTGGGCACCTGTCAAGAATGCTTGAGTGAAGAAGAACCCTGAAATCCAGAAGACGGGTGGCATTCCATTCTCGTACCACAGCTGCAGCAGCAAAAGAGAGAGGTGGGAGGGGGAAAAGCTTTTTTTTTTTTTTTGCAGTATTTAGGAAAGCAAATAACTTGTATAATAACAATCAAAGTAATTTCTCCCTTCATGAATCCAGGAATGACATTTTTCTTTCAGAAAGCAGTGGTATTTTTTGGATGGCTGCTGTGGGTTTACAACCAAGTCATTTAAAATGCCAACAAAGAACAAAACACCACCTGTTGCCTGAAAATTCTTAGCTTATGTGAATGAATTGGTCTGTTAATCGTGCATCATCTGTGTTAGTTCATCATGTGTATTTAAGACACCTTTTCTCTCCTGTTAGCAGAGGCTGTTCAGCATCATGTTTGTTTCTCTGTGCAAATGACAAGGTGGGTTTGTGTGTGCATGTGTGCACAAGTTGAAGATGTGGGAGGAAACATGGCCTAATTAAACTTCTCTTGGGGGCCAGTGGGGAGAGGGAGAGTGCTTTTCTTCTTTCTCTCCATAGCTTATATTGTGGGTGGAAGCTGCTGTATAAAAAAAATAATTTTAAAATGCCAGAATTTATTGGGTTTGAGTGTAATGTGTGTAAGTTTTAGAGCAATGGTGAATATTTTGTGCAAGATGTTTTTCTGATTGTTGGAAAAAAAAAAAAAGCACAACAGTTACTTATTGCAGAGAATTAGTTACCCAATGACTTGTCTTACTAGAAAGTAGTTTTCAACCCAAGAAATAGAAAAAAAAAAAAATCCTTCCCATAGCAATGGTCAGTTTCTCCTTCATACAGTTTCTGTCCTGGACTCTGTTCAAGAAATGGTACTGTTGTTCTTATATACTGCAGTCAGGAGTGCTGCAGATTGAAGTGGAACTTACTGAGGTGTATTGACAGGGGGAAAAGTGTCCAAAAACACAAGGTAGGTTCTCTGCAAATGCACAATTTATTTTTCTGTAACTGAAATCAGGTGTTTCTTTTTATATTCCTATATATATAGTACTTTTTTCTATATATTTATTGTATCTATAATTCTATATATAATATATAGAGAAGTTATAAAAATACAATATATATTTATATTTTATATATCTATATTTTATATTTATTATTGTTAATGTTTCTGGATCTTTGGTCTATCTTGGGACCTGTTATAGTTGGTATGGAAAAGGCAGCCTGGAACAAGTTCTGTATTCTGTCTCCCAGGTCTGAAATGCCAGTTCTGTCTTCCCCACGAAGGCATATATTAGTGTTAATGGTCTCACGGTCGTATCAGATGATAAATGTCAGTCGTCATCAGTTGATTGAGGTCACTAAGCCACAGAATAGTGCTGACCCTCCAGATTACTCATTTAAAGTCAGTTTTGGAAATCTGTAGTCATACAGGCAAAGGGGCCCCAGGGATTGTCACTCACTCATCCAACTTCCTTGTACTGAAAAGCTATTATCTGATTTTAGCATAGAAGATTTCATGTTTTAACACTATGCTGTTGAGTTCTTTTCCAATCAGCAGCTCCTGAAGTTCTATTTTATTTTTCACTACCACCACAAGGATCTATATGCATTTTAAGAGGCCTGCAGTAAATTCACTTCAGAAGGCCGCTTCTGGCATCTGTCCTGCAGAATTACTGATGCACCGCAGCTCTCTTTATACGGTGTCGGGCCTGTGCAACATGTGGTGCTTGACTAGATGCTGTGAGGAACAAGTGACTGTACAAAACAGGTGCACAAATGAATTAAACGTTAGATGCCAGCTATTCAGTGTAATTCATGTGTGTGTGTTCACTTATGGAGATGCCACCTGAGATCAAGAGAAATAATAAGCGACATTGAACAACTCTGCATAATGGGGTGTGCTTACCTGTAGGAACTTCAGTCTACTAAGGAAGTCATTCACATAGCTGCCCAGAGGCTTGAGGCTTGGGTAAGACTTATTCATCCATGGTCCTGGAATTTTGCCTTTCAAAATGCTGTTAACCACTTCTTCCAGTTCAGCAGACATCACTACTAGCCCCTAAAATACATGTGGAAAATTAAGATGGCAGAACAGTTTGTCTTACCAGCCTTGCGTTAACAACTAAACATAGCTCTGTGTCTATCAGATGTTACCACCTTCTGTCTGGGTCAGGAGCAACACTGAAAACAAGAATGGACATAGTGAATTTCATGTGAAAGTTACTGTGGTCTGGGCCAGTAGTCAGTCACTGGGCTGGTCAGGAACAAGAGCTATAGACTATTTTGGAGAAAACTGCCCACAGTGGAAAATTCCCCCTCCTCATCCCTCAGAAACAGTCTTCCCAGAGCACTTCTGAGTTACTAAGTCTAAATGTTTTTATAGCATTATTTAAAGTTTCCTCAAAACTGCAACAGTGTTGCAAGTGCCTTACTCTATATAATTGGCAGACTTCTAGCTTGTGGTTTGGCTTTGAAAGGGAGAGGGGTAGTGGGGTTTTATCATTTTATCTAAAAAAAAAAAGAAGAAAAAAGCCTTATCAACCTTAACCTTAGCTGTAGCTTTTGATTCCTACTGACAAAAAACACTAACATCAGTCTGTGATACCTTCGTATATTACTGCTGGTGAAGGTTCCAGTTATTTGAGGTATTGAGAAGATCTGCTTTCATCTGTAAGAAATCGAGGTGCTTCTGTCTTTCATGCCAGTAAGGCACAAAAAGAAATGTGAACCTAGTTAT
>VXAV01004556.1:0-37964 GCA_013399715.1 Alectura lathami
GCTGGGCATGGCACAGGCTCCCCAGGGCAGTGGGCACAGCCTTGAGATGCCGGAGCTCAGGGAGCGCTGGGACACCGCTCTCAGACACAGGGTTTGGGGCTGGGTGCTGCTGGGTGGGACCAGGAGCTGGGCTCGGTGACCTCTGTGGGTCCCTTCCAACTCGAGATGTTCTGTGATTCTATGTCACACCCTTCTTGCTGTGCCCATTCCATGCTGACCATCCTGTCTTGCTTCTCTTCCATCCTCCTTCAGGCAATCCTGAACAACATGCGGGTGGAGTGCAAGTGCCACGGCGTGTCCGGCTCGTGCGAGTTCAAGACGTGCTGGAAAGCCATGCCCCCCTTCCGCAAAGTGGGCAACGTGCTGAAGGAGAAATTCGACGGCGCCACTGAGGTCGAACAGAGCGAGATCGGCTCCACCAAAGTGCTGGTGCCGAAAAACTCCCAGTTCAAACCGCACACGGACGAGGACCTCGTCTACCTGGACTCCAGTCCTGACTTCTGTGACCACGACCTCAAGAACGGGGTGCTGGGCACCAGCGGCCGGCAGTGCAACAAGACCTCCAAGGCTATCGACGGCTGTGAGCTCATGTGCTGCGGCCGGGGCTTCCATACGGACGAAGTGGAGGTTGTGGAAAGGTGCAGTTGCAAATTCCACTGGTGCTGCTCCGTCAAGTGCAAACCCTGCCATCGGGTGGTGGAAATCCACACGTGCCGGTGATGCACAGAGGGAAGCACCCTTTCTTTCCCCTCTCTAACTGACCCTGCTTCTCTCTTGCCCCACGGCCAGGACTGAGGAAGTGACCCAGACACTGCAGGGAGAGCACAGCTCTTTACAGAGACAGAGCCCCAGAAGAAAACAGATTTTAAAGAAAAAAAAATATTTAAAGTTTAAAAAAAAAAAAAAGCAATCGTTGTATTTTTGTTTTGTTTTGCTTATTTATTGCTGAAGGCAAAGCCCCTCAGTGTCCTGTGCTGACAAGGACGTGCCTGATCTCACGGCTGGCTGGGGACCTGCGCACTGCCTGCTCTCACCAGATGAGCTCCCACTGACTCCTGAGCACTGCAAACGGGAGATGGTTAAGCCGAGGCTAGCGTTAGGCACTCAGGATCTTCTGTCACAATTGTTTGTATTTGTTTAAGGCACGCAATAAGCATCCCAGAACACAGCTTGGCTCAGCTGAGCCTTGAGCCGTGATGGAGTGCAGCCAGTACGCGCAGCTGTGGGTACTGCAGAGGATGGGGGGGACGCTGACAGGGTGGCACTGCCCCTGGGTGTAAATTGCAATGCAGGGAGAGCCCATCCAGGGCCATCAGTATATGGAGGGGATGTGGCACACGTACAGACCCCTGTGGGATGCTCAAAGGCCTCCTGGGCATTGGCTAGCCTTTGGAGCTGCTCTGGCAGCTGCTGTGATTTACAGAACTCCTCAGCAGCTGGCTGGGCTGTCAAAGGACACAATGTTCCCACCCTGCTCCCCTTCCCCTTGCACAGCCCCTTACCCCCTCACTACCTCAGCATCTTGGTGAGCTGGAGCCTGTGAAGAGGGCGCAAGGAGGCCACGGTACCTGCAATCCAAGGATGAGCTGGGAGCTGATGGAAGGAAATCCCAGGGGATTTCTTTTCCTCCTTTCCATAACTGCCCTCACCTTGCTCACCAGCATCCCACAGCCAAGTCTCCTCCTCCTCTTCCTCTGCATGCTGTCCCCAGGCGCTGTTCTGCACACCCAGTGAGGGCTCCTGGGGACAAGGTTAAACACAGCCAGTCCCCATCACGGCCACTACTGAGAAAAGCAAAATACAAAGTGAAGCAATTGCTGGGACGGGAGGAAGACGCAGCCGGGAGGCAGGCAGTGCTCTTGCTCATCAGCATTGCTCTCATCCTCGGGCAGCATTAGAAGGAGGCTGAGCCTGAGGGATGCTGCTGTGTGTGCCCCAAGTGCAGAGATTTGAAGATTTGGTGCAGCAGGGCCCCAGCAGCCCCGGCAGCGCCGTGAGGATAACGTGCTGTCCTACCCACTCCCACTTCCCCTCCGCCTGGGATCGGGTTAGCACAGAGTCCTTGCTGCTGGGCTGCAGGACGAAATATTTGGAGAACTAATAAGCAGTGGGGCACTGTGAGGGGAGGTGGAAAGTGAACCAGTTTCTCTCTCCCTCACACAGTTGTCTGCAAGTTGAGAGGCAAAAAGGAGCAGAGAAAAACCCCAAAATGGCACCTCAAGCCAAGAGGAACATCTGCCCGCGGTGTGAGGAGCTGCTGAGGGGTGGCATTGCTTTTGCTGAGCCCTCCTGTGCGAGCTGGGAGCTCCCCACATGGGCTTGGCCCGTTCCACTCTGAACACCTCAGTCCAGAAAAGCCTGGAGTTGTGGCCATCGCCATCTGGGCTGGGGGTCCTCGCAAACCTGCAGGCTTATTTTTCTTCTCTGCTTCATCTAGAGAGGGGAAAGGTTAGGGGAACATGCAGACATGCATTAAATCCCGTCTGTGCTGTGGCAGTGATGGGCTGGGGGAGAGCCTGTGGTCGCTGGAAGGTCTCCAGACAGCGTCCGGCTGGAAGGCTTCTGACAACTGACTTGATGCAGCAGTGGCTGCGGCTCCCGGGGCCAAGCCGCGTGCCTGGAGCAGGCCCCTGCTGGCTTCCCCCACACCAGGGGACCAAGAAGGCCTGCACCGAGGGACCCGCCTGTCCCCAGGCTGTGTGGCTCCCGAAACCTTCAGCAAAGGGCACCAAGCAGCAGGAGGCAGTGACCCCAAACCGGAGCCCAAACCATGGGTTGAGCCACTTCCATGCCAGCTGGAGATCCTCAGCCCAGAGCAGCACGGAGCAGGGGTTGCCCCTCTCACCGAATCCCCAGCGGGGCTCTGAGCTGCACTCCCCCGCTCTCCAGCTCGCGAGGTCCCAAGGCTGCGAGTTCTCAAGTACCTCAGAGACTGTTCCTCCTCTTCCCAGCGCATGCAGAGGAGGCCACGGACCTCAGGCCACTAGCCAAGTGTTCTGCTCCTTGTCCATCTAGGATGAGGGCCAAAGCTGAACAAGACAATCCAGATCAGTGTGGAGATAATCTCTGCACACGGGATTTTTTTCAAGCTGCGATGAAAGCTGAGCCCTGTAAATGTCACCCAGAGATACGCTGGCTCTGCGGCTCTCTGGCTCTTCTCATAACTGTAAATTTCAGCACTGAGGAGGGGGAAAATGCCTTTTTTCATATTTACTTTGTCTATTAAATAATGAGTTTGTGCTGAATTAGCCACAGGGTTTTCTTTTCCTAGCAATCAGGCTCCACTGGGCTGTGTAAAACATTGCGAACACCAAAAAACTGTTGGTCTCCTCCAAGTGCCCTTAGCTAGGAGGAAAGGAGCCCCCAGGATTCCTCTCAGCACTGTGAAGGGGACACCGAGACCCAGCCTGGGCTGTCCTTGTCCCTTCCACACCTCAAGAGATGCTGGTTGGACCACAGGCTGCACCTCCGCTTTCCCATCAGCGTTTCCCCACGGTGGGCTCCTGGTGAGCGTGCAGCAATGGCTGTGGTCACCGCTCAGGCAGGTCCTGGTTTTGCTTTCCTGAGCCGCTGCAGCCATGTGTCAAAGGGCAGGGGAGAGGGGGTCATGCCACACCGCAGCACAGGAGGTGAGGGCAAGAACTGCCCGTGGACGTAGAGCCAGGTACCTGCCACCTCTTGCCTCCATCCCCATGCTGCAGGATGCTGGATTTGGTGCCAGATGCCTGGCACACTCCGAGCTGACCCCAGTCCGTGCACTCCACTTGTCCCTTGTCACTCCACAAGCTGGGGGCACTCAGCCGTCAGGCTCGATCCAAGCACCAGGGCTGCAAACAGTCACAGAGCATCACACCACCTGGCCACCACAGCCAAGAGGACGGACTGCGCTCCATCCACCCGCCCAGCAGTCTGGGCAGAGCACAGGCACAGCCCTGTCGCCCACGCTGTCTCTTGTCTGTAGTTGTAGCTCTCTATTTTTGTGCTCGCCAAGGGCATTCCTACTTCAGCTCAGCTCTCCTTTGAGCAGGGCTGGCTTCTCTCACTGGCCTCTGTGAGTGGCAGGGGTTAAGGCTATTTTTTTTTTTTTTTAACTATTGTTGCAGGAATAGGATGGTAGGATGGGATAAAACAAGCCCTGAGCTTCCCAAATACCTTTCCTTTCTCCCACTTTCAGATTGCCCCGCTCCAGCACCATCTCCGTTACTCCAGTGCACTGGTGAAACAGAGATGTGCTTCACCCCCCACTGAAGCAAGGCACAGAGAGCTGTCAGCTCCTTTATGGTCTTGGATGGAGCCCCTCACAGGGCTGTGCCGCCTCTCTCCTCTACAGCCCCCATGCAACCCTGAACGTCCCCCTAAGGCTCCACTTGCTTCTGCTGCCTGTCCCATGCCACCAGCGTCACTGGCCCGCTGCATTTCAGCCAAAAGCCCGTCCCTCCACACACTCCTCCCCATGCCAACCCTGGGCCCCTCCGCCACCCTCTCCCTGCTGAGCTCATCTTTCCTCCAAGGACTCACGGGTCAACGTCCCCACCCCACCTCGTAAACCTTCCTGCATGTCCCACTGCCAGCTCAAGATCATCGCAGCGAAAACAAGACGTCCCCTCTGAGTCCTCCCCACCCTGCGTCACGGGTAATGCCATGATTTTTCCCATTCCCCAAACTCCCACCTTCACCACCATCTCCTGCTCCTTCCCTCTTCTCCCTGAAAACCCTCCCTGTGCGTCAACACGTATTCCACCGTGGCTTCTCCTTCCTTTCTGGGCTTCACATTTGCCACCTCTTTGTCCTCCAGGCAGAGCAGGACACAGCCAAACTCGGGGCAGAGCTCCTGTTTCTCCACAGCTGTTTTGGCCACACCGCCCTCATGCCCTTCGTTGGCTGTGAACGCTTCCCTCCCTCCCAGCGACCTCATCCTCCCACCCTGGCACATGCAGCCGCCCCGCCGCTCTTGCAAAGCAATGAAATCACCACGGGCAGCGCTTGCATCCTTTTCCTTCCCTACACCATCGGAGAATGTAACAGCAAATCCCTCTGCATATTTCCTCCTGCACGGGATCTGGGCTTTCTCCTTGTGACAGCAGCACCCCACATCCCTGCAGTGCATCTCCTGCTCTCCCTTTACCTTAACCAAATCTGAATGCCCCATCCCTGGGGGTGCCCAAGGCCAGGCTGGATGGGCCCTGGGCAGCCTGATCTGGGGGGCTGCAGCCAGCCCACTGCAGGGGGTTGGAACTACATGGCCTTTAAGGTCCCTTCCAAGCCAAGCCATTCTGTGATGCTATAAATTTACTTCAACCAGATGGCCTTGCTCCTGGGTGCCTCCTCCAGCAGCCCTGGTGCAGCGCAGCGCTGCAGGACACCCGGCCGAGCGGAGCTTCGACAGCAGCGCGATCCCACTGTGGTGGGAGGGAGCCCGGCCAGCACTCTTCGGAGAGGCCTCCCAACCCTGCCTGCCAAAATCCTGCCTTAAGTACAGGAAAATAAATTGTGCAACCTGCCTTAGGCTGGATTGTAACACCCCACGGCGACAGAACAGGAGGAAGGGGCTGGACCTGAGGACCAAGCCCTGCAGCTCAGCGCTCAGGCATTTGACCAGAGGGCACCAGGCCCTCCCCTCCTCACCTCTTTCAGGTATGCTCGGGATGTGTCCACATCTACAGCCTCTCCTCAGGGGTCCTGGAGATGTGGCCAAGCACCAGCCCAGTCCTTCCAAATACACTTGGACCTCCAGAGCCATGGGCTCAGCCGAGGCTGGCGTCCATCACACCAAAGGGACAGCTCAGTGGCTGAACACAGCCGAACAGCCCCCTCCCGACCTGACCACCAGCAGCAGAGCTCTGTGCCCCTCCAGCACCCCGGGTCCACACATGGACATCCCAACACCAAGCAGGGAGCCCTCCCACCAGGGTCCTCACCAGTCCGACTTGGCAAGAAAATCCCTCTCAGATCTGACCATCTGACATGTGGGGTTGGAAGTGGGTGACCTTCAAGGCGCCTTCCAACCCAAGCCATTCTGTGGTTCCATTCTGTGATTTTCTCAAGCATGTGAGCAAAGCATCTTGGCTGGACACCTGCAAGTGACTTTGTACCGCTGCAGATCCCAACCTGCCCACAACCCCAGGTGGTCCCCCTCAGCCCAAAGCAGGTAAATCACACATCAGGGACCCCTCCTTCCTCTGCCTACCACGAGCAACAGCACAAACTGCAAGCCTCCATCAGAAAAGAGTTGCTCAGCAGCACAAAAACAACACCCAGAACCCTGAGGGGCTGCTGAGCACACTTGCTCCTCCAGCTCTGACCTGGGACAGTCGTTGCACTATCACAGCTTCACTCCTGCAGTGGCAGCCACACAAAGCACAGGCAAGACAGCACAGAAACATCGATGTGAGTACTGTGCTCCTCCACCTGCACACACCAAGAGGCTTTGCACTTGTTTTCATGGCTCTGTCCAGGCTGCTGGAGGGAAATCCCCTTTCTCTCTGCTGTTTCCTGGCTCATTCCTCAGATGCCACTACCTGAACAAGCCAGAATTTGCTAACAGGGAGATTTGCTTCATGGGTAAACCAGGATGGCTTGTCACCTCCCACTTGTCTCATCATCCCAAAGGAAACCAAGAGACTGGGCACCTGACAATGCATGTAACTTACAGCCTCAAATATTCTGAAGGAGCGAAGGTTGGTGCATGGGAGTTTATCGGTGAATGCCTCTTGAACCTGAGAATTATAAAATTTAAAAGGAAGTTTTCAGGCTTCTTCTGAAAAAGACAGCTGAGGAACCCTGTTGTACAGCAAAAAGCTGCATGCTGAGCTACCACCTGAGAAGGAAAAGAAAAAAAGAAAAAAAGGAGCATCACATGCACACTTCCTTACAGAATTACCAGGGGAAAACAGAGGTCGCACAGACAAGCTGCCTGAGGCCTGCCATAAGGTGACCATCAGCTTGCAGCCCCTTCCAAGGACACGGTGAAGATGTTCCAGAGACTCTACCTGGGAGAAGAAAGACACTGGGTTTGGCTGGAAAAGAGCATGAACGAGGAACCAACAGGGCAAAAGCAGGAAAGAAACACACAACCAGCAGACAACGGGAAGATGCATAAGCTCAGGGGGACCGGGACCACAAAGGGGAGGGCAGGACTGACAGGAGCCCCCCAGGAAGCTCTTCAGAAAAATGAGCTTTGAGATGGATACAGGGAAAGGTAGAACAGTCACAGTGAAACAGCAGCAGTGGAAGCCAGGCAGATAGCTCACTTGGGACCTGGCCTGGTGCAAGTGCTCTGCTTTCCGTGGCCAGCTGGAAGATCTGCAGCCGTTTTATTTCCACCAAGAAACCCAGAACATCTGGGAGGGCCTCAGAGCTGAATGAGACGCAAAATAAATCAGTCCTCTGTGTCTTTTTTCCCAATAAAGTCACTTTGCCATCTCAATTGTCTACCTGCTGCTGCTAGGAAGAGTCACAGTGATAAGAAAGTTGGGATGATGGTGCCCCTTGGAGTCAGTGCTCCAGGCGGCCTGCAGATCCAGCAAGGCAATGCAATAATTCCACTCTGAGTTTTTGCTTTTACTTTCTCTCAGTTAAAGAAGGTTGGTGTGTATTGTTGTACCTGCAAACCACACAGAGGTTCGAACACAATCCCAGGCTCCTTGGCCAGAGGTGAAGGACTGCTCACAACTGAGCCCTGATAGGAGGGGACAGCCACAAAGTGGGAGGGGATCCTCCTGCACCAGGGTGTGAGAGGGCTGCCAGTCTAAAGCCTTCAGCAGGTGATGAAGTTGGAAGCTGTGACATACAACAGAGAAGAGCAGAGATCAGGATAAAGATATGGTTGAGGAGGCAAAAGGAAACAGTTGGCAGCAGTAGTTTCACAGCTCACCCGAGCACAGCAGGCACTTCCAGGGGTGTTCTCAGGTACAGGAACATTCTGCTGCTGTTTTTCCAGCCAAACTGAGCTCAGGAGGGTCTGTTCTGCACCCTGACATAGCAGAGACCCTGAGCTTAATTCTTAAAGTGCAGTAAAAATCCCCCCCAATAAACGAACTCACAATGGTCCTAACAACGCCAGCCTCTTTGTTTTCCTTTGTAGCAACCAAGGGGGAAGCCACCTCGAGCTGTTTTTCCCCATCCTATTTCTGTCTCCATCTCCCATTTCCTTCTATCCAATATTACCTTCCAAATTCCAGCTCTGATCCTCGGATAATTCAAACATATTGCATTGCTTTAAGAACTGTGTTATTTTATCCCTTTCACCTGCCACTTTTCTTTTAGATAAACACTCGTAACTCCCTTTAACTCTTTATCATCACTTTAACTCTTTGACTGTCACTGGAAATGGAACCAGCTGAGATTTTCACAGGGGAAATTCTTTCCTTTTCTTCTGTGCTTTGTGCGTTAAGCCAAGCAAAATCTCACCTGCCTCAGTATTGTCTTCATATCACTTGACGTAAGCTCTGTCTAATAATTTCACCAGTTTCTGGGGTTCTGGTCCAACTGTTCAGGTTGGACTTGGGGTGTAAAGCTGTCTTAATCACAGCTTCTCATTGAGGGCTGCTTGTTTCCCCAATACCTCCCACCTCAGTTATCACCTCTCAGGACTGGCTTCCTGCATGTGAGCACTGAGCTGTGCAGGATCCTGGATTCAGATGCAGGGATGCAGTCCTTCAAAACAGCTGATCCCCTCATAATTCACAGCCTGAACCACCTAAAAACCTGCTTTTTTCCCCACATTTATTCCTTCAGTACACTACATCCAAAGGAGGGTCATAGTTTGCTACGCTGGGAGCTTTGCAGGGAAATCAGCCACTTTGCACAGTCCCTGCATGGGTGCAGAACTCACAGCAGCCATTCAGGTGTGTTGCAAGGAGCCCAGCACTTTCTGTCATCTTCCTCCAGGGCCACCTTCACCATCAGCCACTGTTTTTGGGACTTGGCCAAAACAGGAGACGACTGCTGGGAGGTCCCTCACTAACACAGACCGCCCGCCTGGCCTCAGCCCTGAACCACGGGCACGTTGCAGCCTCTTCCCACCAGCACAGCCCAAACGCAGAACCCAGGAGCCACCACCAGGACCAGAGGGACCAAAGCTCAGTGCTGAGCAGCACCCTGATGCAAGCTGGAAACATCTCATGGCCCAGGGGTATCCCACGGCCCTCCGAAAGCTGCTGCTTGCTCCCTTGCCATGTGCCTCAGAAGGCTGAGTGAAGAGGGCTGCTGAGATCCACCCACTTAACCCGGGGTCACTGCTGCTCTGTGTCGCAACTTCTCTCTGAGTCATCCATTTCCTCCCAGTCACCGAAATGGCCTCAAAGTTTGCACAGATGGTGCTTAATCCCAGTTTGGACAATGGGCATTTGGGCTTTAAGTGACAATTTCTAACCAAGAGCAGGGGGAGGGAGGGAAGGCAGCGAGGGGTGGGAGAGGAGGGAGGCCAGTAGAGGAAGCAGGAGATGGAGGCACAGCCTGCTCAAAGCAAGTCAATGGGATGAGGACCAAGCTCATAATGCCCCACAGGGACCTCTGCCTGCCCGGGGTTTTCTGTCCTTAGCCTCTCCCTGCACATCACCAAGGTCCCTGCCATAGTTCAACAGCATGGCCATGGCTGCAAGAAAGATGCTGGGGTGGTTGATGGCCCCTTGCCAGATCCCATTCCCAAGGCCACAACAGGACATGGCAGCTTCTCCAGGTCCCATCCAGCTCTGGAAAAGGACAGGTCCCCATCATCCCCCTTCCACCCCAAGGATGGAGAGCAGGGAACAGAGGAGAAACTATCCTCCACAAGGGGTGATGACACAGAACAATGCTGTGCCCAGCCAGCAAAAGGAAACACTCATCATCCTACAGCATTCAGCCCTGCTGGCACAGCTGGAGGTCTCTGAGTGCCCTGGCCAACACACAGGCGTGGTGCTTTCAAGGCCTTTTCTCTCGTGCACTGCTGGAGTGCCATGGAATCAGAGCCCTTTATGCCACTACCTCAGGCCTGAAGCTCCAGCAGGACAAGGAGGTGACGTGCATGGAGGTGGGTCTGTCCGTGCTTCTGCAAGCCCTTCTGCAGGGCAGAATCCTCCTCTTCCACCCCTCATCCTTCCCAGCCCCTCGTCCAAGTCAGAGAACTGGGAATTTACAAGTAAGCAAGACAGCAAGCCTGGCCTGGGGATGGGGCAGGGCGATAACAGGGCTCAGCAGGAAGATCCAGGGCAGACAGTGGGAAAGCCTCCCAGCAGGAGCAGCAAATCACAGAGCAAGTGGCATGGAAAGCACGGAGTGCTGCTAGGTTAAAGGACAAGAGACAGACACAGACATTTAGGGTGATGCAGGGCGGACATTAGCATCCTGTTGCTGCTTTCCTGCTTCTTCCCTGCCAAATCCCCTTCTCCAGCCCAGAGGAAACAGCACGGGGCAGGGAAGGGGGTGGCTCGTCCTCCACCAAAAGCACAGCATCACACGTCCGTCCCAGTGCTCCTGCACAGCTGGGTCAGGGCTGGGAAACCTCCACTCACTGCAGGTTCCGTGGGGCTGACACAGCCAGGAGTGGGAGACAGCGGGCTCTCAGGAGGCCCAAGCAAAGCAGAACGGGGCCAGCTCCCCGCCGGGCCGCGCTCGCTGTCCCTGTCGCATGCCCGCGTCCGTTCGACAGAGCCCCGCACTTCAGAAGCAATTAGCAGCCGAGTTGAACTAATTCCCCGCGTGGCGGGTCCAACACAAACAGCGCGTGCTGGCCTGCGCCCCACACCTCCGCGCACATTCAATTCTGTGTTTTAGAGGGCCAGGGCATCCCTGCCAAGAGCAACACAAATAACCCGCTGCTCCTCCAGGTTAAGAGGCAGCCCCGGAGGCCTGGAGTTTGGTGGCCAGGCCGCGCACGCTGCCGCCGGCTCCGCAGCCAGCAGAAAGGCAGCCTCTGTTAGCAGCCCGGGTCAGGACGGAGTCAGGCAACAAGGGCTCGAGTATTCGGTGCTCGTCCTCGGGGGCCGGGCGGGAAGGGGCTGGGCAGAGAGGGAGTCCCTCGCTGTGGCCCCCACGGAGCAGCGCTTCAGGGGCAAGCGGGGCGGAGGGGAGAAGGCACTTGCAAACAGCACCTGCGGGGTGTTTGTCGGCCCTGCGCAGGCACGGCTGAGGCTCCAGCAGCTGAAATAACAACCGGGGGGAGAACACCGCCTGGCCCCCTTGCCTCGGTGTTGGTCCCCGCTGCCAGGCTTAGGCACTGCTGGGATGTGGGGTGGTGAGTCATCGCGGTGTCCCAAGGGTCACTCCATCCCACCTGGAGCCATGGCCGTTCCTGGGCTTGGTGACAGCCCCTCGCAGGGTTTTGGGAGTCACCCAATAGCTCCTGTTTGTAGCTCGTGATGCTGCAGTGCACGCAAGGCTGCCAGTCTCTCCTGAGGTGTGTTGTGATTCTGGGTGTAAAATGTTTGCAAAGCTCACGTCACCCCCTCTGTGCCCCCTGGAGCACACACTGGTGCCGCCTTGGTTCAGATACCAAGGCACAATGGCCTGGTGCCACATCCCAGCCCAGCGACACACAGCCTTCACTCCCGAGATCTCTCACAGCACATCTGTCCTCAGCAGCTGCTGCAGACAGCAGGATCAGGGAAAGGGGCTCTCATCTTCCAGCAGAACCATGCACAAGCACTGTCAGCACACATATACCAAGGATACAGGGCCAGGGGAGGGCAGGAGACAGTCTTTAGGGCTCCAAGGCTCCAAGAAGAAAATGCAGGACACACCGTGTGACCTCGAAGGGACTCAGGGATGAGCTGCTTTACAGAAGACAAACCAAAGATGAGAGTGGAGATGGCAGCAAGTCCTGCCCTTCGCACTACAGCGCACGTCAGGCCAGGTCTGCTCAGAACCCTTTGTCACAAGGCAACTCACTGCCACTGCCAGGCCAGGATGAAACCCACACGGCCCCTAGCAGGCACGCTAACAGGGCATCCGCCACGCAGCCCCCTTAGCCGATGTAGAAATCTCCAAGAGGCACGGGGTGCAGACAAGCCTCTGGCCTCGGTATGCACAGCCCTCTGATGCGAGCAGAGCTGTGCCCAGCCCCTCCTGCAACACACAGCCAGAGATCTACCCCAGCAGAGCATTGCCTGGCTCCAGACGCATTCTCACACATGTTGCAAAACCAACTCAGGTGCATGCAGGGAGCCCACAGCTGCTGAACTGTGCAGGTGATGGAGAGGTCCTGGGGTCAAGCCATTAAGCCTCCTATCTGTTTAAGCCCTTAATCTGTCCTGTGATCTTGGCCAGGCATCCCTCTGCAGGAGCCTGGTGGGGAAGGAGAGGGGCTTGCAGCAAATGAAGCCATGTGCCAAGGAGCCAAGGCATTCCAATAATGCCAAAGACACAAGGACTGGGGGGCTGCAGCACAAAGCAGCCCCTTTTCCATCTATGCCCAGCCCTTGGACTACCTTCCCCCACGCCTCCACATGTCCAGCAGCTTCCAGGCCCTATGCTCTTCTCTGAATGCATCTGCAAAGCCAGAAGAGAGGACAGCCTGAGGAGACCAGTGCAGAGCCTGGTAGCTGGGGTGGACAGATGCACGCTTTGGCCCCCATGGGACAGCCAGACAGATCTGGCAGGGCCAGGCTGCACTCCAGGTCTGAGCCAGCGTGCACACCTTCACACTGTGCTGCCAAGCAGACTTTTCTACTCTAGCAACACCAAAGGTGCAGACAGGACACACAAAGAGTGTTATCATCACCCACAGACGTCCCTTGAAACCAGGGATGTGCTGCAGCCAACCACTGCCCAGGCTGTAAAACCCTTGGATAAACCTCTGCTTCCCTTTGGCCTTGGCTGAACACAGACACCACCCACAACCCTGTCAAGGGGGAGAGATGCAGGGCAGCTCAGGTACCCCAGAAGGAACCCTGATCCCCCCAGCTTTCCTTCAGGGCCTAGGGGGTAAGCCACCAGAGAAGAGGTCTGATGCAGAACATACAGCACCCCACAGCATGGGGGACCTCCTCTGCAAACCCAGGCCCAGCAGGACCCACTGGATGCACTGTTAGACATTTGCTAACTCCACCCAAGCCAGTAATAATATGCATCTGGTGCAGAACCTGGGGAATAAAGCAGCTGTAGCTCTCATGCATCATTATCTATATGCAATTAGAGTTCCCCCCCAAAAAAGGCATGGGGCAGGCAAGGAAGGAGCTACAGACCTGGCTGCACTCAGGATGCCTGCACAGAGCAAGCCCCAGGCTCTCGGGTTGTGCTGTGATTTCTGCCAGCAGAGGAGCCAGGCTCACGGCACCTCCAATAAGCCTGGATGCCACAGCCACCCCTGAGCACTGCCCTGCTGGCAATGCACCAGGGCATGTGCGGCGTTCTGCAGATGGGGGGCTAGCACAGGTGATGCCATCACCTCCAGCCACAGCAGTGGGTAATTCTAAGTGATTTCAAGCCTGTCCTTACCTTGAAGGAACAGTTCTCCATCCCCCTTCCCAGTCCCCTTGCTCTATTGTTGAGGTGATACCCCGAGGCTCTGCGTGTTGGGAAGCACGGCCAGAACCAGGACACCCTGCCCCACATGGCAGGTAAGCCCCTCGCCACGTCCCCTGCTCCCTTCTGCAGGCTGGCTGCCAGCAGGTTGTGTGAGCAACACACTCATTTTGCAGTGCACTCATTTTTAAACACCAGAACAACAAATCGAAGCTTTTTCCAGAGCTAGAGCTACCAGATAACAGAGTTAACTCATTTATCTCTAGCAAGCAAACCTGCAGTCTCCTCAGAGAGTGAAATCAGGTTAGATAGGAACTATTGTTCTCACATCCAAATTGCTGCTGGATGCAGGATAGGAGAGGGGGCAGAGATCTGTGACGCTTTATGGTTGAGGTGGGTTAGTTAAAAATTGTATGACAGATTAACCCAGGCTGGAGCCACGCCAGAATGAAACTAGACAGGAGCAGCTTCAGGACTAAGGGGCAGACACCTAACACTAGTGAGGTCAAGGCAGGAACTGAAAGGCAGGTGCAGATACCCTGCAAAGGCAAAGCCTGCAGCAGGCAGGGGTCTGAGGACAGTTGCAGGCAAAAAGCAGATCCCCACAGCACCACATTAAAGCTTTCCTGCGTTCACAGCCAATTTATCACTGAATGGCACCACAAGAACTACATGTGTTCATGTGTTGGCTCCATGCCTACCTGCTGGCTCTGTGGATGCATCCAGGGGACCAGATCCTTCCCCAGTGCCCCCAGGCAGGGTCAGGTGTGCATCTGAAGCATTCAGCTCAGTCAGAGCTGGGACTCTCCGCAGTACAGTAGCCAGCAGACAGACCACCCTGGGGCAAATCATCCTCCAGAGGAAAGTCAGGAGCAGGATGGGCTTGATCAGGGCACGGGGTCAAAGCTCTCATTTCCAAAAGTCCCCCTGAGCAACACAGTCCTGAAGCAGTACTGCTTTATGGGCACAGCAGCTAAGCTCTGCCCAGGCACTACAGGCCACGTTTCAAAGACATTTCAGCCTTTCAGGACACAGACTGGAGTCTGGAGGGGTTTTCAGAGGCAGATTTTTGGGGACCTAAGCATCTGCATACATCAAGCTCCTGACTTCCTTTGGCATTTTGAAGAAGTCTCATGCTCTGCTGTAGAGGCAGCGACATTCCCAGGTTCCCTGGACAAATGTTGTCCAGGAGCAGTCATTTGGAGCCAGCAGCAGCTATTCCCCATCACGCAGGACAGGTCAGCCTGGCAGACCGAAGCTTCCTCACTCTCAGGGGACAGAAGATGCTCCAAGTGTTTCAATGAACCATCAGAAGTCCCAGCTCACACACCTGGGCAGCACCTTCGCTTCATGCAAGATCATGAAAAGGTCCAGAAGCCAAACCTGGGAAGAGGCATCAGTCTGGTGGCAGTGCCCTTGCTAGGACAAGCTCGTCCCACCCACCTCAGCCATTTCACCAGAGGCCAAAGAACTCCAGGTTCAGGGAGAGCATCAAGGCTGAGACACAAGCAGAGCAGCACTCAGCTTATGTCAAAGGGAAAGGGTGTTTGGGCAGCATCACAGCGGGAACAGGGGCACCTGAGAGGGACTCGGTACTTTCTGCACATCCTCTTGTCCCCATGCAGGAACTACCCCACGGGGACACATTTCAGGGTATAAAAGCAGGCAGATGAGCTTGCCCAGCAGCCAGGGAGATGCAGGGAAACCCAGACAGCCCAGCCCAACATGTCAGTGGAAACAAACTCCCGCCCTAAACCCCCTCACATCTCTCCTCTTCCTACTGATCCTCTCTAAACCAGGGCCGGGTTCAGCTGCAGGAAGCCAAAACCAACAGAGCCTGGGCTGCTCCCTGCAGTCCAGCAGCAGCCTGAGCCCAGCTGGACACCGCTAATTCAGGCGCACGCTGTTGACGGCGGAGCCCCGGCGCAGTTGTAAACAGCTCAGCAGTTTGTGTGCTCTCCAGTACTGATGTTATACAAAGGAGATGGAAATGTAAATGATTGCACCAGACCTACAGCCGGTGGCTGCTGGTGCAGACGGCCCCTGGCAAAAAAAAAAAAAAAAAAAAAATCCAGCCCGCTTCTTGGCACTGCAGACAGGACCTGGCTCTGGCCAGGAGCAGAGGAGCAAACCTATTACGTGTTTGCCATCTAGCGGGCTGGGGAAAGCCTGCACAGAGGCACTGCCCTGCGGCACCAAGCCCTGCCGGGTACAGGGCTGGCACAACATCTGTGATTTAGCCAAGTCACAGTCATAGAATGGTTGGGTTGGAAGGGACCTTACAGCCCTCCCAGCCCCAACCCCTGCCGTGGGCTGGCTGCCACCCCCCAGATCAGGCTGCCCAGGGCCCACCCAGCCTGGCCTTGAGCACCCCCAGGGATGGGGCACCCACAGCTGCTCTGGGCAGCCTGTGCTAGTGCCTCCTAACATCTCCTAAATCTCTCCTCTTTTAGTTTAAAACCTTCCCCCTTCTCCTATCACCATCAGACCATACAGTCAGGCCCGTTCAGTCACCACTCGTTCCCACCCAGCACAGCTGAGGTGGCCACATCTCAGGAAAGCAAGGATGCCACCTGCATTACATCTGCTTTGCCTGCTTGCAGAAGAGACTAAATATTGAGGATAATCTTTTCAATCACTCATTTCCAGGGAAAGGTGTTTAACATTTCCACAGCGTTCCCAGCCAGCTTGGCTGCTAGCTCAATTCATGATGCTTTGGGCTGTATGGGCCTACAAGGGTCTGCTGCCCCAGAGCACACTGGAGGTCTTCATAAAGACAAAAAAAAAAAAAAAAAAAGAGAGGACAAAAAGGAAAGAAAGAATAACACATGATACTATGTAATGGCACTAACAAGTAAACTGTTCTAGTTTTTACCGGAGTAATAATTCCTAAGGAGGAAAAACAAAGTTTGTTCAGCTGTAGTTAAGGTTGAGCAAACATAACACTAATCACTTTTGCCTCACCTCTTGGAAAAGGCTCTAGAAGAGTGTTGGAGTCTAAAAAGGGTAAAAAAAAAAAAAAAAAAAAAAAAAAAAAACANACTCCTAGCCTCTGGAAAAGCTCTGCTGAGCTGGAGCTGCTTCATCCCCACTGAGAGAGGATTTTAACAGTCCATGTCCTGGAGTGCAAGCAGCCAGCCAGCCCAGCTCCTCCCATGCCTGTCTGGGACCATTCCAGGCACCTGAATAAGGCACAACTGCTGGCAGACCCCATGCCCCGACATCTGCAAGGCAGCTCCAGCATGTGCACAGGGCTTGTGTAGGATGCCCTGGAGCAGGGATATCCTCTTCAGAACACCAGGTTGGTCTTAAACTGCTCCTTTCAGGTCATCAAAACTTGCCAACTAGCCTGCAAGGAACAGGCATAAGTGTCCACAGAGAAGGGGGAGCCCTGCCCACCCCGGCAGCCCCACAACTGGCCCAGACATCAGACCCCTGGGATTTTCCCGTGGGCTCTGCTCGCGTCGGAGGCCAGGCTTGCACCACCTTCCTCAGACCTCCCTGCCTCGAGTCCCTTTCAGCCCCAGCCACAGCTCCAGTGACGGTGCCACAGCCACCCTGCACTCAACAGAAACACGAGCAAGCAGAAAACCAGAAAACTGCTGTCCCAGATGCTGGACTGGATCCCAGGAGATGCTGCCATAAACACGGAGGAAGAGACAGCCATCGTGGCTGACAGGATGCTGCGGGGAGGTAAGCTGCATGGGCCCTGAGGACCCACGGGCCGAGCAGCAGTGAGAAATTCCAGATTATTTCTTACAGCTGACTCCGTCCCCATGTGTTTCCCCACTGCGAGGTAGGTGACAAATTACCAGCTTTGTTATTCAAGCACATACCAAATCAGGGTGATCAGTATTTGTCAAGTAAGGGAAGAAAAATATATTGCGCAAAACATTTCAAAGTTTATTTTAACAGGGCTTTAAGAATCAGTCAGTGCCAGGTTTGTAAGCACCTCTTGGGACAGTTGGCCCTGGTTTGCCATAAGACTTATTTTTCTTTGTTTTTTTTTTCCATCTCCTTTTCCTTAATTGAACGGAAATAAAGCCTGCTGCCTCCACGCACTGACAGGGATGCCAGCCCCAGCAGAGGGCACGCACTGTGCTGAGCAGCACCGCAGAGACACGTTCCGTTTGTGCTGGCTGCTTCCACACCTCCTGCCCAACACAGGCAGCAAAGGCTACACCCCTGCCTGGGGATGGAAGGCAACGCATCAGGACACCTGCATGTACCGCAACACGAGGCCGTTTCTCTCACCAGGAACAGTACCCAAGGGACCACATCCTGAATGAATCCCTGCAGCAGCACTGAGGCATCAGCAAACACACCTCCTGCTTCAGGTCATCTTCAGCTCCGGAGATGAATGCTGCTTTGCCACCAGCCCCAAAACTCCTCCAGTGACCACATTCCTGCAAAAATCCTGCTAATCTCTGTCACAGCGAAGGCAATTCAGTTTTACCATCCTCAGAAGAGGTTGCTGGATCATTACTTCGCCTTCAAAAACACTTCAAGTGCTCCCCTGCTGTGTAAAAACCATGCCTATGGCCCGCGATCCCTGCCTGGTTTAACCCCAGAGCCCTGCTCCTGATGCAGAACAGGTGCAGAGAAACACAGCATGATGGAAACGCTTTCCTCTTGTGCTTCGGAGCCATCTCCACCTGCTAGAAAGCTCTGATAGCTGTGCTGTGGTTAGACTGAGTGAAGGTAACTGAGGCTTCAGAGGCCAAAGCAAAGAACCCCCAACATCCAGTGCAAGGGACCCTGTCACCACATAGGACCGAGAAAGTTTCCAGAGCTGCACACTGACAGCATGGGATGAGGGCAGTGACCACGCTGCCATAGTGCAGGCCCACCTCCTGCCAGTCCTTCTGCCTCCTCCTGCTTCTAGGTTCTGGAAAGCCTGCTGGGTTCTCCTCTACAGCCACACTGCCCAGACACGGCCAGAGCTCCCCACGGGATCGCACCAAAGTCTCACTCAGAGCATCCCCGCTGAGATGAGCAGCAGCCTTTTGGCTGCCAGGGTGATGCTCACTGGCATCTAGAAGCAGAGCCCAAATCAGACACTCCCCAGAACCAGCAGCCCACGGATGCTGACAGTGCTCTTAGCTCCTACACATTCGCACATCTGCTCTGCACACAGTCCTGCCCACACCCCACTGCACCCATACAGCCCAGGCAAGGCCCTGGGAACATCATGCACTGGTTTGTGGGCATGCAGCTGCAGCAGATTTTTGCACACACTCTCCTCTCCCTCCCTACCATGGGAATGGATGCTAAGCCATGAGACTCCCAGGGCACACGAGGAAAAGAAGAGGGAAAGCAGACCAGGGAACAATGCGGGCCCTCTCCTGCCACTGAAACATGTCGGAGGCTCAGGCAGCATCACCCCCACCCTCACAGAAAGGAGAGGAGCACCAGCTGCGAGATCTCTCACGTGAAGCTGCCATGGAGCAGCTGCTTGCCAGGCAGCTCCACCACGCACACGGCAGGCAGCGGAGGATGCAGGGCTTTGCACTGCCAGGCTCCTCATCATGTCTACACAGCAAGAGGCAGGCTCACTCCCAGCCTCAGGAAACAGACAGACCCTGAGCAAGGGACAGGCCACACAACCCCAGAGTCCATCTGTCACCTTGATGATGCAACAGGCATGACAGGACAACGTGAAGGAGGAGCTGGCTGCACTTGCCAGCCATGAATAAGACAGGTGAAATGCTCACCAGAGGTCAAAGCAGTCACTTACCTCGCTGACAGACGTCAGTTGCTCCTTGTGAGATTCCAGTCCTCACCCGGCATTTGTTTTGCCTGTGCCAGCCCCACTCTGTGGCCATGGTGGCATTTTAAAAGGAATCATATCTTACCCTACACTGATCCTTTTGATTTCAGGCAGGTACACGGCCCAGAATTGGGACGGGCAGGTGAAAGGTCCTGTGCAGAGCTCTGAGAGGCATGCTGGCAGCGCCGGCATCTCAAGCTCCGCTTAGCTACCTGGGTGGCCAGTTGTGCAGGGAGGGAAGGAGGGGATTTGAGAAGCAAATGACCCAAACCAGGACTAGCCACAGCAATGGGGTAAGGGACTTTCTGAAGGCTCACAGCTGAGGGGAAGACAAACAACTTCAAATCAGTAAAGCATCACAAAGGAAGGAGCAAGACACCTACCTGCTTGGCTGCTGCTACAGTTCTTGGCAAGGGAGCCACCCCACCTACCTGCTGCTCCCCACAACACTCAGAAGGGTCAAAAGCTGCAAGTTTCTCCAGGGTAAGCTCCTTCTTTCTGTAACCACATGACTGGGAGCACAGGGAGTTTGCATCTCTTTAAGGGACAACACCCTGACTCTAAGTGCCATGCTAAATTCAAGACAGACATCCAGAGCACTCTGCTTACCACCCATCCACCTTTCCAGGGTTTCAGATAAAGCCTAAGAAGTGCAGCCAGTGGATGCACAGAAGGATCACACCCTAAACGTGCACATAGTAACCCTGAACTGTGCTACGCAGTCCTGATTTCTTCAACACCAAGGAAAAGCTAGAAATGCAAAACTAGCAAAAGGAAATATTTTCACAACAGCGAAAATCCTGAAGTCAGGAACCTGAGATACAAAATTGAATGAGGTATTTTCTGCATACAAAGCTTACCCAAGCACAAATATGGATGGGAAGCCATTACTAAAGATCACAGAGCTCCAGAGCTCAAGTTCACCTCTTACCAGAGCCCAGGAGGAAGCTGCTGTAAGGCCTTCAACTTGCATTTGCCTGTCTTCCTGTGCCTCACCCAGCCATCCCCTGTGCAGGATACCAAGCCCCGTGACCCTTCAGCCGCTTCGTTCAGCCCCTCATCAGGCTCTGTAAGCTGTCCACACGACCCAGGCAGCTCTGCAGGCCATGCAGGAGGCCCAGAGGGCTGCTGGAGTGATGCCCACCGCGTCCCACCCCGCCCCGGGCACAGCTCAGCTCCGGAAGCTCAGGGGCGTGGTGCAGGCAGCGCAGGGCCCAGCACTCTGCAGCAGCTCCACGAGCAGCTGACGTCTCTTCGCAGGCTGATTTTTCATTTCATTCAGTCTGGAACCACCAGAGGGCAGCTTGAAACACAGCCACTTGTGGGCTGGACATAGTAAATATTTCATTTCCAAGCACCAAAACCTGCCTGCCCAGCTACTGCTGCACAGTAACTTGCAATACACCCCACTGCACACTGCCTGCCCCTTCAGATGGGCTCCAGGGGTGGTAAGCAGAGTGTGAGTGACTCAGGGAAGCCTTCTGCCCTGCTGCCAGCATGCTAGGCTGTACCTGTTTGGTCCTTAGCACTGATGCTCTCTCTCTGTCTCTCAAGACAACTCAGGCCAAAGAGCTTCTCAAGGAAAGGAAAATACTCTGCCAACTCCCAGGGACCACTACATAAGGGGTGATCAGACACACGGCCTTTGTTACTGTCAGCCTCCAACAAAGCTGAAACGTAGACAGAGGGCACCAGCATCAGGCTAGGCCTGAAAAAATAAAATTCTACACTCAAGAGTTAAAATCAGACAAGAGTCCCACCACAGCACCAGGAGTGTCACTCCTCTGCCCCCTATCCAAGTGTTCTGCATGGGCTAAAGGCATCTTCTTTTTAATCCAGGCTTTTTATCCAGGTACCAAGCTCATTATGAGTTTTCTTTTTTATTTCACCTCACTGCAGTGTGCAGGAGGTGGCCTGTCCTCAGCAGCTTGCAAAGCAAGAAGAGGGAGGAGGTCCTGGGCTTGCCCATGTGTCTGTGACGGGGCAGCAGGATCTCTAGTTAAGGTAACCTGGCTGTTGAGCTCAGGCCCGTGCCCTGTTTCTTGCACAATCCTGGACAAGTCATTTAGGGAAGGAGTTCACAGGAGGTTGACAGCTCTCTGATCTTGATTTTCTTCCCAGGCTAGGTTTCGGGAACTGATTCAGCCCACGTAAAGGACAGATCACAACAGGAACTGAGGTAACAGAACCTGCAGAAGATGAGGGCTGCTCCTTTTGCCAGCTAGAACTAATTTTTTCTTACTGAACTAGTTCTGCATTGTTTTTCACAGTTTTTGAAGCAGCACTTCTCTCTCACATGCTTGATCCTCTCAACACAACTTCTGAATCCCTATCAGGAAGGTATCCACCCCTCCAAGCAGTAACTTGCAGGCTCAGACCAGGGGCTGAAGAGGAGCATCAGTGAGGAATGTTTCCCAGAGGAAGCAGAGAAGAATGTGGGCAGGAGGGGAAAGCAAAGCAGCACACCTCCCCAGCACAGGACCCCAGAAACCCCCACGTAAAATATGTGCACAGTGAGGAGTTCGTTAGTACAAGTAAAGGCAACAGGAAGGCTGGGTCAGGGGCAGTGCTGACACAACAGCTCTCTCAATTCCCACTCAAAGGCTGCTTCTAAAACAAGGCAGCTGCTACCAGCTGCAAAATGAGACTGAGATGGTGGCCAAGCAACAGAGGACATCGCCATCTCTTGGGAACGCGCCAAAATCATCAGGCTGTTTTTAGCTGCGTCTACAGCAGCAAATGGCAGAGACAAGCAGAGCAGATGTGCCAAGTGAAACCATACCCAACAGTAACACCACGCATTTTTCAGGGGGCCCTTCAAACTAACTCCAGCCAGGTCCCACAGACACAGCCCCCATTAGCTGCTGGAGGACAATACTCGATTCAAACACGCTGGAGACTGGAGCTTTCATTTTTTCCTTTGCCCTTCTCTCTGTGGGGCCATGGGAAGCTGTGTTACACCTTCGAAGCAACACTGCTGAGCTGCACAAGGGCAGGGAGAGGCTCACTGTCAGGGTGCCTGCAGGACAACGTGAGGGGCACTGCCCTCGCATCCCCACAGTCCAGGGCTGCCACGTTCATAATGTAAACCTAACACAAGCCCAGCTGGCATGCTCCAAGAAGACTGGGACATGAACTAGAGCACATCACACACATACAGCTTGGAGGCTGGCTACAGAAGCACACTGACCCAACCTGACCGCCAAGGTAGCCACCTTGGTCAAAGCTCCCTTCTGAGAGCCCACCAAGAAAGGCGGAACCGACAGAGACACACCTCAGGCAGGGTGCAGGCAATGAAGGGGACCATCTCCCAGAAGCTTAATAGGACTCCAGCTGCATCTCAAGCAGCAATCTTCACAGCAAACATGTCTTAATTGTGAAACAGACTCGTAAGTTGCAAGAGCAAACACTGCAGCCCTGGCGCTGTCCTGCACCTCCCATCGAGCCTGTCACGCAGCTCGGCACTGTTTCTTCCAAGGTGTCAAACAGCTTCCTGCGGCCCCATGGGGAAACAGAGAGAAAGCTCTAACATTCCTGATGGCACAGCTCAGGGATGCTTGTAGGAGAAAAAAAGTTGCTGTGAGTTTGACATGATCTTGGCATCAGTCTGAGTTCTAGCAGTTGTGCAGACACCTGCACCAGAAGCTACAGAGACAGCAGGTTAGTTAGATCAGCTTCTACACAGCAGGAAATTTCTACATTAACTGAATCAGCATGGAAAGGACAGAACATGAGGGTGAACTAAAATTATCTCCTGACAGGGAATGCAACTGCTGCCCTACAGCTCTCTTCCCTGGAGGGGACTGAGCTCACTACTGAGCTCAGGAGAAAGGACAGCATGAGAAGCCCCAAAGCTACGCTACTTGTGCTTGTCCAGCCAATTCTAGCGCGTCATCCTCTCTCTGAGCTGAGACAGATACGGACGTGGAGCTAGCAGCCAGACCTGCAAAGCTAATGCAACATGCAGAGGAAGGAAGCAGCGGTGCTCTCTGAAGAGGTTTTTCCATCACCGAGTGCTTCCAGGACCCTCCCCAGAGCCAAGTTTAACCTTGGGGCACGCATTCAAGAAGTGCAGGCATTTTAGTCAACCAAACGGGCCTGGATGGAAGGACTGGCACAGATCACTGCCAGAAAATACATGCAGAAGGCTCAGCTACAGGCAACTCCTGTGCAAGTTTGCATCCAAGGCAGAAAAGGCTTGGCAGGGTAAGCCTGCTACTTGAAAGCAGAAGTCCTAAATGATTCTCCTTCTATTTCTGAGGAAATTTCCTGCTTGATTTCATGCTGGCAGTCCTTTGGTCACCAGCCTGGCTGCTGACCTCAGACATCAACTAGGTTTAGCAACTACAAGAATGGGAGCCCGCTGGAGTCTGCTGTAAGCCCATGGAGCACGTACCAGCATCCAGCTGTGAGCACTGCACACACCCAGCCCACATTCAGCCACAAGCCAGACCCCTCCAGCCAAGTGTCCCCACAGAAAACAGCAACTAAAACTGAACTGCAGAGCTGAACAGCAGCACCAACTGCTGAAAAGTGAGATGTTCACACTGGACACTGAGCTTTTAGATTACAGTACCCACAAGTCAGCTCCTTGAAATAAAGATGACCTTTAATGAAGCTCTTTGCAATGTGTTTTAGTAATTAACACAAATTATGCATTGACAGTGCAAGATCTCTTTTCCCTGCACCTTTTGGTAAGTCCTGCAATAAATCCCGTGCGTTTTGGGGCAGGAGGTAAGCAGCACATCATTTCCTCCTGTCTGGATGTTTGTGATCTGCCCATGATCAGGGAGCACCAGGAAGCTTCCCCAAAGACCACCCTCCAGACAGAGGGGGTGCAAGAGCTCCAGCAGCTCCCCAGAGCCTACTTTAGTATTTGGGAACACATACAACAACTTCTTCATTCAAGAACCAGCGCCCCCTTCTTCAGATTTTGGTGTGGCAGCAACAACTGTCACAGGTTGCAGCAATCTTGGCAGAACCGAGGCCAGCAGCACAGATGAGGGAAGATATGACCTGACAGAATTGGGTATCAAAGCAAGGCCCGAGTTAACTCGCAAGGAGCAGAGTGGGGCTCACAAAGGATAAAAGCCATATTTGAAAGTCCTTCACACTCAAGAGAAAGACAAGGGAAATAACTACCCTCAGGCAGGCTTGTGAAGATATTTTATGTTTAATACATCTGAAAAGAATGCATATACAAAGAACTTAGACATGAAAAAGCATTGGTTCAACACTAATGAGTTGACAAGAAATTGGAGTTTGGGAAGATGGAGAAGATTCCCTAAGTCTTAAAAGAAAAAAAAAAATAATTTGCAAGCCAAAATGTGTTTTTGGTAAAATCCCTATGAATACTGCTGTCTAAAGATCCTGCACAAAATCCTCACTGGGCTGGAACCCACCCTTACAGGTTCAAGGTTACAAACAAACTGCAGAAAAAGGGGATTCCCTGAACTGGTCCCTATATGGTGCCACACTAAACACTAGAAAACCTGCCCTGCGGTTCCTTCCTGCTGACAGGTCTATGTTTCCACCCCTTCCTGAAGGGCACCAAACCTTCCAGTAAGAGATGCACCACCAGGGCCAGCTCCAAAACTCATTTTAATCCACACCAGGTCCTTTCAGGGCATCCAAACAGCAGTGTACAGGCTGGTCATTAGAAGCATTTCTCAAATTATTAAGGACTGGCAGAAGATGGACTTGTTAAAAGCCAACTGAATCAGTTGGGCATGCTTAAAAAGGTGCAGTTATTTCTTCATCATGTGACCAAAAGTTTAAGAAGAGACTGGCAAGTTAGTTTCAAGTCTGATGGTGCATCCAGGGAAAAGGATTCTTCTGTTCCTAAGACTTTATAACTTAGAGGACAGGGCAGAAATTTATGACTTGCACAGTGGAAAGCCAGGGGGAGAGATACAAGGCAACTTCAGAGGAGATGCAGATGTATTTTCTACACTCCTCCTTAGAGGAGCACCAGCTTGGGACGTCTTACTTTCCTGTATTTGTCTTTAGGACACATGTCTGCTCATACACAGGCTGCTGGCTGACTGCAGAACAGCCCTAGGAGTTCTTGAAACCAGAACCAAGTCTTGCCAGACTGGTAGAAGGGGCAAGGCTTCAGTAAAACAGCCTAGAATTAGTCTGTTACAGAAAAAAGTCATCACAAGCATGCCTGGATTTTAAACAAAAAATTAGAAACAGTAAACAAAATAAAAAACTAGTACTGATCAGTGTTTTCTGATACTACAGAATTACTCAAAATTAACTAGTTTAACTGAATTGAGGGGACACTGGGGAATAACACTAACATTCTCATCTCACACAGGGATTGTGTGGGGGAGATGGGAGTGCAGGGCATTTGTCATTATTGCAAAAACAAATTTTTAAATTTGTATCTTTAGTTTGATTTAAACATTGCTTTTAGTATGACATCAAACACCAGCTTTGCAGAAGGGGCTGTGGAGGGACGTTCATAGCAGCACACACCTGCGAGTCTTCTTCGGCTCCGGAGGCTCCAGGGCAGCCAATATCGCCTCATCAAATACATTCTTTAGGCCTTTCTGAAAAGGGGCAGAGAGAGAAAGGGGCAGTCTCACTTTTGAGTTCACACAAACAAAACCATGGAAAGCCAGGTGGCAGACAAACCCCTGCAGCAAGGGATCTGCCATCTAGACCTCCCAGAGCCTCCTTTGCTCAGCGCGGGGCTGCCCAAGCTGCGTTGCTGCAGTTAGCAGCTCCTTGGAGCACCTCATTTGCTGACCAGGAACGTGGTCCTCTGAGAACAGAGCAGTCTACGCCACAAGAAGCAAACACACGTACTGAAGTCATTCCTCCAGGCAGGTTTTTTTTTTTTTTTTTTTTTTAGGTTAGCTGGCTAGTGACACAATTCACATGCTAACGAAAAGCAGAAAGTGCCACATTCAGATGGAGGAGCTCGATCCAGAGCGTGTTGAGCACAGCGGGGCAGGCACCCATGGGTCAGGGGGAGAAGAGGAGACAAGGCAAGCATGCAATGAGAAACTGGTCCGGTGCACGCTCTGGGCAGGCTTCCAGCCCCACGGTTAGCAGCAGCCAGGTGGAGCCCAGAAGCTGTGCATGGTAGAGTCAAAAATGGGAGGAGTACAGAGCAGGTACATGTTGCACGAGTGTTAAATGAAGCCAGGAAGTGCAAATCAGAATAAAGCTTCATCAGTCATTTATACAAACAACTGCAATTTTTAATTTCAAAATTTAAAAGAAACTACAATTGACGATTTCTCCTTAAAACAATAAAAATCAGAAGCGTAAGAGTAAGAAGCAGCTTTACATCTTACAGTAACAGGTGTTAAGGATCTATTACTGAAATCTTCTACCATGTTAGTGAAAGCAAGAATTTTAACAGTTCATAAAGCAGTAGCAAATACATCAATATTTCCTTCCCAAGGACTTACAAATACTCCACTACAGCACAGACAGCCAAAGCAATTGCAACAGAAAAACATCTCACTGCACAAAGGAGAACCAGAAAACCCTTCACATTACAGCATAACTCGCAGATCACAGTTTCATGTACTTTTGTCATGCAAATACATTTAACAAGAGTCACAAGGAGAAATTGAAATATGCAACGCTTCTTCCAGCTGGATTCAGGAAAATCAAACATCATCTCTTATTCTTTCAATCTTTAAGTAATGATGTAACCAGATCCTTTCCCCCAACAGCCTGAATGATAAAGCTACCCACGTCTGGCAACCCAAGCAGCAGAGAGTTAAGCGAGTCCAGTTCACATTCCACAGTCACAGCGTTTTACTAGAGATCTTAAGGATCGTTTTCAGTCCAAGAGCTAATACAGAGGTTTCTCTAAAATGGTAAGCAGATAACGGCTTTCAGTAAAGGTGGTTTTATTCTTTTGTAACCAGGTTTCTACAGTAGTGGGACAGAGGAAGCAGCAGCAAGAGGGGAAGGAGAAAGCTTAGAATATACAGCACTTCCTTTTGGGCTGAGTTTCCGGAGGCTCGAGGGCAGCTAGGATAGCCTCATCAAACACATTCTTCAGACCTCTCTACAAGACAGAGGGGAGGAGAAAAAAAAGCAGCCAGGTTAGAGGGTTAGAGAAAAACAAGCAGATACAAAGAGCATTCAGGATAGAGCAGGCTGAATTCACAGAAGCAGTAAAAAGATTTACTTTGCAAAAAACAAAGTAGATCCCAGGAAGAAATCTCATTTAGACAACCCAGGAGCCAAAAGTCAGAGACAGACAGAACATGTGACAGGCCACCAGGTTAGACACAACAAGCACCCAGAAGGGCAGAGGCACACACATAGCAGCTGGCAAAGACACATGAAGAAGGAGCTGCTCAAAAAGCAGTGCTTTCCCCTCAACTGCTGAATATACACAGTGGAAATTATGGGGAACAAACACACTGGAGAGCTGCTTGCCCCACCACAGGGCTGCCAAGCACACCTCCCACAGTCACCCACTGTGGGTCAGCAACACAGCGCTGCAAGGACCCGCTGCTCCCAGCCACCATGGGGGCAGCCAGTCCCCAGCAAAGGCTCCGAAGGATTCCTCCGCTCTGTGAATTCAGCCCTGAATAACTGAAGATCTCCAGATGGTGGGGATTGAACATCTGGGATTGAAGGAGTTCCTCTCTATGAAGCCGTCGTCACCTTCAGACACCGGCCATCAGTCATTTACAAGGTGATGCAGAACCTCACCACCCAGCGCCGCCGCTACGGGAGCGACGCGTTTCAGTTATTCAGTTACCAAAGCAAGTGCAGCACTCAGTCACAGGAGGACAGACGGGGTGCATCAGGATGGGAATGACCACGATCCAACACCACACAGAGCTCGGGGAGGTGTGCGGGAGTTACAGAGCGCAGAGCATGCCTTGCACTTGCTGTAAGCGCAATGGGGTGCGCTGCCGCTCCCACGCAGCTCTGCCACCTCACTGGTGTGAGCACCAGAAGGGAAACCTGGCTCAGTCTGTGCTAACTGGACTCGCCTAAATCTTCTGTCACGAGTGCAGCCTTCCTACATTCTGAAGAACTGCTTTACATCAGCCAAAGAAGAACAGAAAAGCTTAAATTACTTCCTGCAAGTACCTGTAGTCTTTGCACATTTTTATTTATTTGTAAAGATCATTCAGATACAACAGATCTCTCCCTCACAGGTTACACTAGGTCTACCCCTTTTAGCAAGTCGTTTACTCAAGAACTTACATGGGAGACCTCTAAGAACTCCACCTGGAGGCATTTACATCTATCAAGGTACATGTAGCATCACACTTGAAAGGACATAAGCTAAGGAAATGAACATAGGCAGTAATTCTGGACTTTTTTTCTAGCTTTTTTCTTAAAAAAAAAAAAAAAAAAAAAAAGAGTTGCAACCCATACTGACAAAAGCTAGAGACTTCGAATGAAGAATGCCTACATGCAGGCTGAGTACTAGTTAGGTACTCTTTCCCCATGAGAACAAGCCCGTAGTATGCTCTATTATGTAACATTAGATGGACTGAGAACCCAGACAGGGCAAGAGTCAAGGAAACAGCCTTAGCTCTCCTACTCAGGGACTCCTCCTTTGCTTTCCTAGCACACACACACAAGAATGGAGGTAAGTGTAGAAGAGAAAAGCCAGGGACAAAATCACTGTGAAAATGGGACTGGAGACAAAAGCCTGGATGACAGAAGCATGGCCACGTGAAGGGAACTGTGCACTGGCACACAGGGCTCGGCGCTCTGGTTAAAGCAGCCCTGTTCCTGGGCTGAGCTGAGCTCAGGCTGCCTTCATCTCCCCTACTCATGGGGCATTAAGACCCTTTACAAATGTGGCTTTGTCAAAACTGTCAGCTATGCTCAAGTCTAACATTAGGAAAAAAAAAAAAGGAATCAAATTCAAAGCATTTCCTCCTGTTAAAGAGCTGCATAGAGCTATAGAAAGTTACTCAGACAAATGCAACAGGAGCAACAACTGGTTCCATCTGTAAGCTGCTTGTCAGCCATCCTGTCCTAAAAGAGAAAAATTTACTCATTACAGCAGTACCTGGGTATTATTGTGTAGAAAAAAGTTGAAGACATTGGTACTGACCTACTTCAGTGCCTTATGTACAAAAAGGCACTACACCTAAAAAGAAAGGTGAGCGAGTTCACTCGCCACTGTTGCGGAGCCATCCAGACTCAGGCAGGTGCAGATACTGTCCTTACAGAAATGCTCGAACTCAGCCTTTGTGTTCACCTACCTCATTCAGAACATCTGACTGCTCCACACAGATAAGTGGAACCTTCCTCCACAAAAAACCACAATCCAGCTCTGTAATTCTGTGATTGTTTGCTGCAGTGGTGTCAAAGCCATTTGTAAGCTGGTAGGAAGGCAAAAAACTCCATACTGCTGAGGTGAACTGTGTACATGGACGCCAAGGTAAAGAGAGGCTGGAATCACCCCAGCTGAGCCTTAGCTGCACTTGAAACCAACTGCAACACTGCCTTGCAGGTAGGAAAACAATCCTCCTGGCTAGAACCACCAGCTGCCTTCTGTGTTCAGCAAGCTGCCAGCTAGACCACTGCTGGAAACTTCAAACATCCCTCTGCAGATAACCCACGTTTCTTTTTGGCAGCTATTACCAACAGACTGAGGAAGAAGAGTTTTGTGGGGAAAGCCATCAGCAAATGAAGGAAAAAGAGCAGAGCAGAAGCAGACTGGCTGATCTTTCAGGTGAGAAGTCTTCTGAACCCTCCTACCAGGTCATCGCCAGTCTCTGAAACCATTTAAAATTTAAAGCCACAGAAGAAAGGGTCTCACTGAGCAATGCAGGACAAGAAATCCTGGTAGCCATTTAACCAGCAAGTAGGTTCTGCAGCCCAGTTAGCAACAGACATCATCTAAAATGATATTTCAGGACTGAACGTGTGTAAGAGTGACAGCCCAAGCACAAACAGCGCTCACTTTGCATGTGGGCACTAAGCAGGCACAGCCAAGGCCACTTCTCCTCCAGGATTCCCAGGATGAACTACAGAATGCCCTGCTACAGCACCTCCAGTGCCCACAGATCGCACCAGAAGCCTGTTCTCAGCAACCACCTGGGCACAGCTTTGTTAAAAAAAGACTCAGCATGCCCAGTGGAAGAGCCACTGTGCAACCTGGGCCAAAGGCACGAGGTAAGCAGAACTTCAGGCTTCACAAAGATCAGCAATAAAGCTTTGTGCTCAAGATACTACAGATGCACACACAAAAAAAAAAACCTAAAAAAGAGTGAAAGGCTTGATACTGTGCACCTCTAGGTCCATGCACATCAGGGAGTGATGAATTCTTCACAGAGTAGAATTAAATGAACTGCTAAAATATTTTGCAAGAGTAGGCACACAAGACTGAGATCCCAGGGCACCCAAAGACAGATCCCAACCAGCCAACAGCCACCACCCACCCCACCTCAGTATTCCTACGTGGAAGAGAAAGGACTGACAGGTTTCCCAGCCTCAAGTCAGCAATTTTAGTTGTTTTTAGACTTGTTGTCACATATTAGTTCACAGCATCATCATGTTTTTATCTTAAGAGCTTTTTGATTAGTATTTTCTCATTCAACAGAACTTCCATCTTAAGGCAGATAAAGGAAACAGGTCACCACAGACTAGGTGGGGAGAAAGGAAGCTCTCACAGGAAGAGAAAGAAGCTCTCAACTAGAAAGGCTTCTATTCTTAGAAGGAACAAAACTTACTTTGAGACAGAAACCACTCATCTATGAGGTTTTGTCTTTGCTCTCTCCAGCTGTGAACTGCATTCTGAATTCTAACCCAGCTACTGTCTGTAACATGCCTTCGGAGTTTTAGATAGCTACTTTGCTCCAGCACAGAAGCAATCCCAGCCAGCAAATCCTCCACCTCCCCTCTACACTATGCACAATCTTCACAGGCTGATTTGCTTTGTACCACTGCCAGCTCCTCATGCCTGAGAGCAACAGGCCAGAGAAAGCTACTGTGTCAACAGCAGAAATCGAGCTCACGTCCTTCACATTCATTCTGAGCTGTTTTTTCTTTCAGATACAAGGGGAAAAAAAAAGTACGGAATATAAGCAAGCAGAAATGGTCAAAGACCAACTCCTACCTGCGTGAGCGCAGAGCATTCCACATATTTAACAGCCTTCAGGTCCCGGGCCAGTTTTTCAGCCGTCTCTGGAGTTATGGGCTTCTGCTTGTTCTTGGCAAGTTTCTCAATCGTTGAGGGATCATCCCTTAGATCAATTTGGGTCCCAACAAGCAGGAAAGGAGTCTTTGGACAATGGTGAGTGATTTCAGGTACCCACTAAGGAGAGAAGATGCAGTGTTTGTTACTGACCACCTAGGCAAGATTAACACCTCAGATACTTGTAAAATCGCTGCAGCAGCTCCCTTTCTGGGCAGGGTTAAACCAACCTTTTCTTTCACATTTTCAAATGATGAAGGGGACACCACTGAAAAACAGACCAGAAATACATCTGTCTGTGGATAGCTGAGGGGTCGTAATCTATCATAATCTTCCTGACCTAGAAGAGGAGAAAATTAACACAGCATTAGAGGCAGACAGTGAATTACTGCCCTTTACAGGTTGTTAAAATACATATTCCAGCACAAAAGCATTACTGTGAGTAATCCTAACTCTTAAGCAAATACACATGCCCTGAATCCAAACATTCAGGGAACCTAGTTTTCAAATACAGAGTTCATTCAGTTGCTAAGTAACAACAAGCTGCTTAAAGTCACAGGAGAGCTGGGAAAGTCAGGAGTATGCTCTAATAAATTTTTAGATCAAACAGCCTCAGGCTGCAGAACACAGATCTGGGTACACGCAAGGTCTTCTGCACCTACTCCATCCATAAAATACATTTTGCCATCAAATTTGATTAATATGCAAAAAGTTACAGAAGAAGTCAAGAAAAGAAGCAGTTTGGTTCACTACAAGGTCTCATCTTACACTTGCAAACATTCAGTGAAGTGTCCTTTGAGCAGGAAGAAGAATGCTGCTGTTACAGGTGTGGGAGTCATCAGGCCACGCAGCAGCAAGCCCCTAAATATACACCACAGTCCCAGGGCAGGCTGTGCTTCAAGGGAAGCCAGGCTCTCCCCCTTGTGTCTGTAAGGCTGCAGCAGTCCCTGCAGCACAGCACGAGCACTGACCCACTGGCTTGACTCTGCACCAGCTCATTTCTGCACCTGCTCAATTCAGAACCAGTTTTTAGGAAGCAAAACAAGGCTCACATGTAAGGAGCTGCTGCACAAGCTGGCAACCAGCTGAGAAATACTTGTTCAAAAAAGCTTCAGATTTCAGCTGAGGGTCTCTTGTCTATCATACAGGACAAAGGCTTCAGATACCCTGAGGGAGCTGACTCAACACCTGGGACATCTCAGGGGAAGAAGATCTACAGTTTGAAGCTGGAGTGGCCTGAGCACCTTGTTACAGCTGTCATACTTGGCTGAACACACAGAGGAGCTAAGCACTGACCAAAATACCTTGTTGCAATTAACAGCACATTCCAAATAGCTGTCTTCACAGTAGAAAAATAAATATTTTCGGACATCATTAATATGGGTTTTATCCACTGAAGTTCTGCAACTTGTGCTAGCAACTATTTAGCAAAAAGAAGGGTGACCCTTAACATGGCAAGCCTTCCATTTCAGAAGCCTGGCTCCAAAAGGAAAGCTTCTATTTCCACAGGCACATCCAGTCATCTATACGCACTAAGCCACTTGGTAACTTCTCAGAATTATTTTAATGGGTTACCGTACTCCCAGGTTGACAGTATGGATATGCACATCTGCATAAGCACCAGTTTCCAAAGGCCTAAGCCAAGAGAACATCTGCAGAACAACAGGCAGAGAAGGACCAAGCACAGCTTCTACCCATACTAGTGGAACAGCTACAAAGCTAAGCAGGTACCACAGACCAACAGGATATCCTGTGATTAGGACTGGGACCCACAGGGATCACCGAGCCCAGCCCCTGGTCCCACCCTGCACCACCCAGCCCCAAACCCTGTGTCTGAGAGCAGTGTCCCAACACTCCCTGAGCTCCAGCAGCTCGGGGCCATGCCCAGCACCCCCTGGCAGAACCCTTCCCTGACACCCCCTGACCCTCCCCTGACAGCTCCCTGCCATGAGATCCAAGCACTGGTACCTACAGCAGCATATAAAAAGCCAGAAGGAAGCCTCTCCTCGTTACAGAGTTCCCTATCCACGACCTAAGGAGTATGCAGTAACAAACAAATCACATTTGTGAGAACAATGTGAAGAGCTAATAAAAGCCACAGCATTTAACTGGAGCACAAGATCACACCAGCAATTAAATAAAACACTAAGAATGCCTCTGCAAGAATACAGCTGGAAAGAGCCACACTAAGTACTACCAAAGCAATTTTAGGCAAGTTTACCAACTGAGCTCTCTGGAAGGGGTGCACTGAAGGACAGTTGGCAGCATTAGATGCTGCTGTACGGCTCTCCCCAGTCATAAACTGAAATACAGTCTAATAACTATGAAATAAAACAGCTCTGGAAGTGGAAGAATTTTGTTTGCTTAATGAACTCACTTTAGCAGCTCCCAGAAGGTCAGGAAAACAGAATCAAGGAATATTTTTTCCCTTCATCAAAAACAAAAAACACCTGGATGTCCTCATGCTCAACATCATTTCAACTAAATCTAGGGCAGTTACAATGACACAAGCACTCCATTTCTCACCTGCAGTATCAAAGAGGCCTAAGGTGTAAGGCTCTCCTCCAATCATCACTGTGACAGCATAGTTATCGAAGACCTGTTTGAAAGGAAACATTTAAGAGGATGTCAGTGAGGCATCTTTCCAACCACCACAGCACTCACCTTGTCAAGCCACCTCCAATTTGTACAAGAGCCATCTTAGCAGGACAGAACCCATCACTGGGGCTGCTAACAGGGCAGGTCAATTTGGGACAGGAATGCAAGAGTTATTTCCACAGTGTCTCTAAAGCAAGGGCACACCAGATACACCACTGCCATGTAACAGGGTAGGTGCCACTAAACAAAACACCAGGTAACAGTTCTGGCCTGTAACTGAGAAGTTTCCCACACTGACACAGAAACTTCAGCATCCACACTTACACCTGAGACAGAGCACGTCCCCAGAAAGGCAGAACTGATGAACTTTAGCCTTCCCTCGCTCACACCCCTCAGGACACAGAGCTACGGGGTTCCTACCCACGGGACTGCAGTCTTCTGAAGTTCACCATCCTAACATCTGGGGAATGCATTACAGAATTCATCTTTTTTAACAGGAATTTATCCTCCAACTTTGGAGGAAACATCCTCAGCAACACAGTCAGTCAGGACCGGTCTGTGTCAAATTCACCTTCCCCATCTAAATGGGAACCAGCTAAATGAGCTCCAGAAGATCAAGTCACAGCATCTGTGCAGCAGCTGGCTCAACAGTCCTGTGCACCGGGCAGCCCTGCTGCACAGGCCAAAAGCAAACACTGCACCCAGTGTTTCCCCCAGAGACTTGTTTACCACACAGCTGATCACATGGAGCTACCCAAAGCCTTCTCCTTCAACAACTGAGGTCAACATCCTCAATCTCAGCAACCACAAGTTACCTTCAGCAAAATCTCTTCCCACTGCAAAAGAGCTGCCTCTGCACAGTGCTGCAAGATTACTCAGACAGCTGAGATCTCAGCATACATACTCAGTGATCATTCTTCTTTATATTATGTTCCCTTTTTTAAAGGTACAGCTAGTATTGCAGAGTCTGGGGTTCAGCACCCATGAGGCCAGGGTTACAAGGCCAGCTCCTTCAGACAAACCTGGAAGCTACAGACCTAGCATAACCCACCAGTTCATCCTCAATTGTGCTGAACAGCCTAAAACTCAGAGCAGCAACAGTCCTACAAGATTTCAGCTCCTGCCAGTGCCAGAGAGCCCTTCAGCAGGAAGCTCGAGCTTCTGTTACAGGACTCCCGCCTCATCTACCATTCCCCAGGCACTGCCAATACCACTCCACAGCCAAGTTCCTCGCTGCCTTTTTTGAAAAAGGGAATGACATCAAAAACAGACATGTGACAAACTCAGTACCAGCAGGAAATCCATCTCCCACTGGGAAATACCCTCAAGCAAGAGAAAGAAAAGCAACATGGGTCAGTTTCTCTCACTTGGCTCTACCAGTCTGCACTGGCACACTGTCCAGCAGCGCTTCCTTCGGCCACACCACTGCTCTGACCCATGTGCAGGCCCAGCCAAGCAGGGCAGCAGCACCTGCAGCAGTTCCACATGCAGAGCAGCTCAGTTTGAAACCAGTCTTACTGCTCTTTGGGGCACCTCCACTTGTTGCCAGCTGCTCTGGGCCCTGCACCTACCCACTTTAGGGTCCTTCTTACCTTCAGCCACAAATATTTTGGGGACACTGAGGTTTGTCAACTCTCAGGCAGCTTGCTTACATTGGGGAACAATGTTATCTGCTGAATTTCTTTTCCTGTTTATTACCAGAAGCATTAGGTAGAATATCAGAGGTTACTTATCAGCTTCCAGAGCTTCACACAAGCCTCTAGGCCACTGTTAGAAACAGGCCTGTGATATTCCCAGAACAATGAGTTTCTCAAGACAAAGTTCAGAGATAAATACTATTTCAGAAGCACGGGACAGCTTCAGGAAGCACCATAATTAAGCCTTTGCATGCCTTGAGCACACTCCAGTGGCAAGTGACTTTGAGTAGCTTTTCCACACTGCTTGTTACCAGAGATTTACAGAGAATAATACCATCTGCAGGCCAGCAGACCTTAAACATGTCTTTGGAACTTCATGAGTTGAAGATTGCAACATTTTTCAATATAATTAAGGGTAATTTCACTAGGGATAAGTAGAGAAACTTGAGGCTCAGGGCCCAAACTCACTGATCACTTTCATTTTGTCTTAACCATACCAGCTGGCAGGCAGGCTCCAACAAGCTCTGCACAGCATGTGGCTGTCCTGGAAGCACCACAGCAGGATGCTCTGCACCACTCTCTAACACCTGTGTTATGGCAAAGTGCAGATTCAAACGCCACCTCTCCCTACTGGTCCATCACAAGAAGATCTCCATGAGATGCTGAACTTGGGTCTCCATGGGCGCAGCACAGCCCTCAGGCTGGTCACTGCCTCCAAGCTGAATGCTCTCAGGCTTGGGGCTACTTTCAGCAGCTTCCTTTCCAGCTCCAGATCTACAGCTAAAATTAAGCCCATGGAAGTCAACCCTAATCCTAGGAAACCTCAAATTTAGCAAGCTGAGGATCTTCAGACAGCATTCAAAGCCAGCAACAAAAGAAGAGTCATGAAGTCTACTGCAGTTTCTCTTCCATAAAGAGAGGACTTCTGTTGGTGTTTTTTGGTTGGTGGGTTGTTTTTTTATTATTATTATTTAAATCTACATGAAGTAGCTACTGTTTTGAAAGAGGCATCAGGAAGGAGCAATCCAGCATCTCAGAGCACTTATCTGTTAAGTTGCTTTTAACTAGCAGAAGAGATCACTGACCCTGAAAACAAACTGCCAGCACACTGATCTTGCATATGCAACATTAAGAGCAGCAACACTTCTCTGCTAGAAAAATACACAGGTGCCTTGAAGTGAAAATGCTCTAACCTTGATCCTTACATAAGCCAAGGGATTCAGTATCTCAGAAAACTGACCTTGTCAGTATCCTTTTTGAGTCTTACAAGTGTTACACGAAGACAGAAATAGCGAAGGACCACACACAAAGCTGTTAAATATCTGGATGTACAACAGGAATAAGACTGTGCGCTCCAGATCCAAACATTACTTCAGCTAAATGTGAGAGAAGCAACTAGATGCACTCCATAGCCCAGTGAATGATCTGGGGGCCTCTCAGAGTTGTGACGAGAAAATCAGCATGAAAAACAGTAGATGTGGCCAGTGGCTATTCTAGCAGCATGAAGATGCAGCTACAGCTGAGCTCAGCAAGCTGGAGAGGTGCTCCTGCTGCTTATTCCCCGCTTAGCAGTTCTAGCATCTGCAGGACTTGTTATTCATAGAATCCCGCTGGTGCCCACCAACAAACAGGAGCCCAGACTCTATGAAGCAGAACTGACTGCACACAGGAGAGAATCCCACTACCACCGGGTATGGGAAGGATTGGTACCAGAAGCACACCAGACTCACGTTACTTGTCCATGATGTGTTAGCCTCCACCGTGCTGTAAGAACAAGTATCCAGGTGTGCATGCCATAAAGGTTAGTTAGGAAGGAAACTCCTGCAGCCCCACCCCACCGTGCCCAAAGAACAACTGAGCCACCCTCACACTCACCGTTGGGACGTATTCCGATGGAAATTTATTTGTTGTGTAAGAAATTAAGAGACAGGTTTTACCAACAGCACCATCACCCACCACTACACACTTAATCGTCTGCATAGCTGAAGTCTGCTACAGTATCAACTCCAATGTGAACCTGAAAGGGAAAAAAAAAAATTTAGTGTGATTTTTGCCTTAAAGTTACATAAANCAACTGACTAGCTATAGGAGCTGCCCAAAAAAAGCAGGAAAAAAAAAAAAAAAAAAAAGGTCTCTATGCCTTTCAGACTATTTCTGATGCATAAAAGCACTCAGTGTTAGATATACTGAAAGATCAAAGTGTGAGCTTGGGTCCTGATAGCTGCTGAGTACAACTCATCTCCCAAGAGATCTTCCCAAGGAAATACAGCAGTACAAGTTCTGAAAACAGTTTACAGGATAAAAATAAGCATGTACACACAGAACTGTTAGTTGTGTCTTCCCTCCCCCCCCCCTCCCCTTTTTT